>JAQBSW010015071.1:0-10421 GCA_029291075.1 Eudiplozoon nipponicum | reverse complement strand
ACGCGTCATGACATGCGTTTGGCCGTAGGTTTGCTATGTTGTGTGGCAGGATGGTTAGAATTCGAGTTGGTTAATCTCAATTGCGCAAACTTGGTTTGAAAAAATTAATTTGGCGCGTGGAATCAGACGTCTTCATTTGTACACACATTTCAAAGCACACGCGAAAGAACCGGGGTTAGAACCGCATATCCTTTATCTTATACCCGACATATGAATTTCTCTGGTGATGACTGTCGAAACACGTCATTACGTGCGACTAATAGCAGCTTTGCGATTTGCGGCTGGTAAAATGAAGTAGAAAGAAAACTAAATTATAATTCTCTTCTCCGCACAAAGTTTTCTTTCACAGCTCTTGCATAACTGGATGTTTTTTTAGCTATGCGATTGTGAAGCATCACTTCTTTTATTCTGACGTATTGACGTGTTAATTGTTTGTCTAGCTATCAAACAACATACTGAAAATTTTGTATCTATCTAACTACATTGTCTTCTCTTGTAATTAGTCATATTCAAGGTACAAATAAGACTTTATACGAGAATATTTTAGCTTGTTATTTGCTTTTTTCACTGCAAAATTGCAACTTTTATCTAATTCCAATTATTATTTCTTTGTTAGTGTTATTATACCCGACAATACCACGTGGAGTGAAGTCAGCAAATTCAACAATTCGCTTGCGCTTATATGTCTGTTCGTGACATTGTAGTTTATTAATAATTTAGCGTAACATCAGACATCGTGTTTTCATTCCTTGTGAGTTAATTATTCAATTAATCTTTTAATCTCATTCGATATTCGTAAGCAGCGAACATGGTTATACTAGCCAGACGAAATTTATCACTTCCTGTCTTCATCCTGCTCATGGGCTGCTTCATGAAGTTGGTCATATGTCGTCAGAGTTATCAAGCTAACATTCCAAATGGCAACGCTGTTCCAAACCCTTGCAATACGAACGGTATCTGGGGTGGGGTTGGGCACAGAAATCCACTAGGGGATGGAGCTGAAAATAAATTTGGAGAGGACTTCTCAAAAAATCAATTCGTAAGTGCAGGCGAATTTCACGTATCTAAACAAATATTTTAACCTTGATTCATAAAATTAACAAAACCACCAGCGCAATCAAAATAGGCTTAAAAGTAAAATTTTTATACATGTGATAAAATCTGAGTTTATGTTGTTTACGGAATGCATCGAATTTGTGCAGCCAGAATTTTGGTCAAGTAACTGTATTTGCGATTACAAGCGGTGAGCACTGCATATATGTTTTCCATAACTTATATATATATATTGCGATTTGATCCACAATTTTTCATCTGGTTCTGACAAGGACCATTGAATAAAGAATCAAGTCAGTTTGTACGATTTGTGTTAGCTTTGACATGCTATTCGACTAGTTAAATAATAGGATTGATGTTGCTTTCAGATTTATGAATATTTATCTCCAGTTGCGCAATAAATGTATGCTTACTTGTTAGACTAATATAAATGGGACTAATAATTCAAAAACATTATTACTGACTACAGAGAAATTGTCCACTCGATTTTGTCAGGCACGAAAAAAATTTTGCAAGACTTCCGGAAATGAGAGCGGCATATCTGATTTCCATACTTTATAAATGCATTGAGGCTGGATATTTTCTCATCGTGCCTTGATTGGGAACATAAAACAATGACATTTGCTATTACGTTCGATTGAGTGATGCTTTATTATGACTATTTTCAGATATTGAGATTGGTGAATATTTTAAGTTTGCCAACTTGACTTAAAGAATTAAAATCACCACTGGCGTAATTGGGCTTGCCTTATTGCTTAACTTACACACATGTGGTGAAATTTTCCGATCAAAATTATCTGTCATGCTCAATATGTGAAAGAGTTCTAGAGATGAAAGCGATATACCTGATTTCCACACCTTATAAATTCTTTGAAGTTCGATTCTCGCTAGACAGTTTGACATCTTTCTTTGATGGGTAAATATTGATACCCTAAATTATGTCAGATTGACAGAAGTTTATGAATGTCCTCTGACTGTTTAAAGTAGTTTCGATTGGTGATTAACATTGGTTTACAAACTTGACTTAAAGAACTTGAATCATTACTAGCACGACCAACGTATGCTTTTGGGCATAACTTCTAGTTATATGCGTAGGGCTAAATTTGCACAACTTTCTATTTCGGAACTGCACATAAGTTGATCAGCAGATAATTTAAATCAATTATAATGTACGCGAGACTACTGTATGTGATAGCCGCATGCCAGATTGCTATACCAAATATATGCATTGAAATATGATTGTCGTTAGCGGTTTTCTGTCTTGCTTTGATGAGGAATATCAGAGGTCGAAGCGCATCAGTACATACGACTCCCGGTAGTTTTACTATGTTTTGCGAATGGTTAAACTAAATGGCAGTGTTTATTTCACGTTAATAAACTTGCTTTAAAGAATTTATTTCACCACACACGCAATTCATTTAATTTTTATTATATCACTTATAAACGTGTGGCTAAATTTGCATAATGGTATGTTCGTGACTGCTTAAAAATGGCGGCCGTCATATCACACCAAGTGCAATGCTCGTTGAGGGACACACGTCTAGGTTTTCTCTCGAATTTATTATGATGCTCGTAGCCGATTAATATGCGTTAGTACGTGCGCTTAAGGATAAATAGATTATTGTTTTTTTCTCGCCTTTCACTCATTACCCTTCTTGTAGTGCAAGTGTTAAGCGAAAATCCATAGTTTTGGCATGCATTTAAACTATATGCTTGCTGTTTTATGTATATTTAGGCAATTTTACGATGGTTGTAACAGTTCTCATACCATCAACAGAAAAAATCAATGACTGAGCATCATTAATGGTATCGGATATCAAAATAAAAATAGACTCCTGGTTTTCGCAGCTGGAAGTCAGAGAGTTGTATTAATTGATGCATAGCGAGGATCAAAAAACAATGCATGAATAAGGATTGTAAAATTAGATATGCGGCCACCCTACTACTGATGACGTTGGTTGCACGATTACTATGCAATCGCGAAAATTAACTTTGCAAATTTAGCCACATTTATACAGGTAATAAACTAAGCAATCATTGATTGCGCAAATGGCTATAACATTTATTTATTTCAAATTTACGAGCTTGAAGTAAACACAAATCACATTGTATTTAACCAGTCGTCGAACAACATAGCAAAATTACCGCCAGTCACAACGAACTGACGCGTTTCGAACTTCCATTGTCATCATTAGAGTACGACGGAAACTATATAGCGAGGATCAAACCGCAATGAATATATATGAAAATCAAATTTAGATATGCGGCTCTCACTTCTAGCAGACTCGCATTAATTGAACTTGACTGGAAAATTCGGCTGCACAATTTCTATGCAGCCATGAACATTAATTGTTTGCAGCTTTCGACACAAATACATATATAGGCAATACAATTTAACAATAATTGATTGCGCGGGTGGTGGTAACAATTATTTAAATCAAGTTTGCGAGCTTGAAGAAAGCACCAATCCTATTGTATTTACCAGTCGTCGAAAAACATAACAAAATTTGATTTCCATATATATATTCAATGCGGTTTGATACACGATAGCCAGATTGCTGTCGTACTCTGATGATGATCATGAACGACGGAAACGCGTCAATACGTTGCGGCTGGCAGTAGTTTTTTATGTGGTTCTAAGACTGGTTAAATACAATGGGATTGGTGTTTACTTCAAGCTCGCTTTAATGAATTGTTACCATCACACGCGCAATCAATTATTGTTAAATTGTATTGCCCATATACATTTTCTCTTGTCAGTAATTACTTACCTGAATAGCACACTACACATGGAAACAGCCTCGTGCACACAGAATATAAGCGCTTGTGTTCATCATTATGCTATGTCGGCCAGAATAAACACGCCATATACACATACGATTCGTGCTTACTGAGGAATGATCACTCGGAGCCGATACTACGCCTTATATGCACTATACATTTGGTCAATAAATGTAGGACAGGTAGACAGCACAATTTTATTTAAGAATGGGTATCCAAGCAGTAAAAAAGTTTACGCCATTTTAAGTCTTCGACAATGAGACTTCAAAACCAACTCAATATACGTAACATGTACTGAGACTGTAAATAATTCGAACATGATGGTTTATAAAATGCAGACCCTGTGCATGGTACAAGCATAGTAGATTTAACAATACTCAGCCTGTAACGGTTATCAGCAGAACAGATTTCAGGATTGGCTTATGTTCAACAAAATTGAGAAATAAAACTACTTCTGAATACTTCTTTAAATCAAATTTGCGAGCTTGAAGTAAGCACCAATCCTATTGTATTTAACCAGTCGTCGAACAACATAACAAAACTAAAGAATTGATACCACCACCCGCGCAATCAATTATTGGTTAATTCTGAACACTTGTTAGTCCAGCAAATCCATGCAATCTGGACTTAATCTGCATCAGTTATCAGTTTACGCGATAATCTTGACATAATTCAATTAAATATATAATACTATAAAATTAATTGTTTAGGAACTAATATATATATATATATATATATATATATATATATATATATATATACTTGTGTAGTAGGTTTTGCGCAGCTAGTAACAAATTAGTTCGTAAATGAGCAAAAGGATAAACCAAAGTCAGCATGAACGGAAGGTATAATCTCATGCACATACGTTTGGCACTTACTGACGACTCATCAGTAGGAGATTTATTATGCCTTATACGCTCTATATATTTTGGTGAGGAATGTGATACAATTTGACGGTAAATTCTACTTTGTAAAAGTGTATACCAGCAGTAGTGGAGCTAAATTAATATGTTATCGTCGACTTTGCGATTTCAAAGCCAATTAACCATATATGATATGTGCCGAGCCTGGAAACGAAACTAACTCTATCGTTTCCTTGGCAGTAAATGGTACCAACAGTTGAATTGCTAAGTTGGTACATGGTATCATGGCAATGGGTCTCAAGATATGCTAATTTTCACCAAAATTGAGAATTACAACTACTTTTGAAGATCTTTTAGTCCAGCAAATCCACACATTCTGGCTTTGATCAATATCATCTATCAGTTTTCGCGCTAATCGAGACAACATTCCAGTAAATATATAATTGTTAGATATTTTTTGCGGAGAACTAAACATTTATGCAATTATGTATTAGCTAAAAATTACACAGATGATCGACCAAAGTTATAAACGTTAGGATTTCATGCAAGGAAACCCTTTCAAACTGGGTAGAACTCTAAAATTAGCTTAATATAATGGGTAACAATGCAATTTTTTGATGAATTCACAATCGACTAAAAGGGATGCAAATATTTTACTATTCTAGTAAACCAAAATTACAGCTACAGTAAATAAAATGTTTTTCTAATGCAGAAACTAAAAGCAATACCAGATAGAATAATAATAATGCCAGAAAGTGACTGAAGTGAAAGAAAACACTGCAGTATACAAGAAAAGCTAAGAATCACGAATAATAAACGAATTATATAAAAATTGCCAGACATCAAGATCAATTCCAGTAATATAACTAAGGCAGATGCAAAATAGTACAAAAACGATAATGTTTGAAAACCTATTATAATTAATAGATTAATGAGAAGACGGTTAAATAAACGAATAATTTGTTTTAAGCAGCAAAATAGAAAGGTGCTATTTATAGTTAAACTGTTATGAGCGTAAGTCTATTGTTCTAGTTATATGCATATGATAGTAAATAAACACATGAAATAAATTTATTTTTTTAATATGATAATTTTATGGCTTTAGCTAACGGTTTCTTCTAATATCCATTCCAAACAGACTTTCCTACTAACAAATTAATTCAAATAGAATCAGGAGGATTCGCGAGTGAGTGCATGAACAGGGTACACCTCGGGTGCATATGCGTTCCCTGCTTACTAGCGCGTTGTCATTAGGAGATGGTGCTACGCACATGAAACGCGCAACAGTTGAGCGATGCAATCTTCTACACAAATTCGCATGCAAGCAATAATAGCGTCAATTGTATATATAATTTCACAAAATGCGAATTCGAAGCCAACTTACTCTTTATAATATTTCTACTAAGCCCGTAAAGACAAATTACTTTTGTTGCCGAGTCAGTTCATGGTACCAAAACAATGGATTTGAAGATAGACTAAATGTAGCCAAAATAGAGAAAAAACCATTTATGAACACCTGCTACTCCACCAAAATCTTGTATTCCGATTTCGATCAATATCAGTTATCACATTTCGTGGCATTCATGACGTCGTTAGTTGGCTGGGAGGTCGCATTGCCGAAGACGGTTTATTAATTTGACTCTGCTACTGCTTGTATGCACTTATGTATGAAAGATTGCATCGTCCAACTATCCAGTATTTAATAGCTAAATATATATAGGCGTTGTGCTGGCTCCTTCTGATGAGTCGCCTTTAAACTCGACACGCCTACACACATTTAATTACACCTTTTGGTAATGCTGGCTTTGGTATACAATTCTGGTCATGCTTGAAACAATTTACTACTAGGTGCGCAACACCTAAGACATAAACAAGATTATTTAATTGAAGGAAGGAATTAAATTCAAAGAACGAAAACTTTATTATAACAATTCTATAACAACACACAAAATAAAAGAAAATTCAGATATATGCTAAAAAGATTATGCGCAAATTAAAAATCAATATGTTATCATTGTTGCATAGCAAATGTGCGATTGATTTACCAGTACAGCAAAATGTATGTGAGACTACATTAGGCGACAAATGTACCTGTGTTAAAATGTCTCAGCCAAAGAAAAAGTAGATAACTTTATTAGTCATAACTGATGGTAGTGTTGATATGTTCAACATCCGGTCATCAAATGGGGTTTTTGGCCGCAACGTTATTCATGTTTTTCTTCATTCGCGCAATCCACGATTTTTTAATTGCATAACTTAAATATACATGGCAAAACATGCAAAATGTTAATAATCGCTACTACATCTATATTTTGCTGCCGAAATTAAGGTCATTTATAATGTATGCCAGACTACAAGATTTGAGAGCCGCCTAACTAATTTTACTCTCCCTATATAAGCATTGCGATTTGACCAACGTTAGTCAGACTGTTGGCGAGCTCTAATGATATTCATGAAAGGTAGAAACGTGTCAGTACGTAGTTTTATTATGTTGCTCGGCGAATTAGATACAATGGGATTGGTGTTTATCTCAAGCTCGCAAACTTGATTAAAATAATTATAATAATATATTAAGTGGCTTCCATACAAAGACAAAATGAGATATTATTCATTCATGTCGCTGATGATTTCAATGCGTCGCTTTGTAATGCCAATAATGTGGCTTATGTTTAGTATATGTGCAAATGCATTAATTATATTTCGTGTTACCTGCTTTCTGGGTGGAACTTTATTAGCCAACTGTCATTAAGTTACACAGACAAAATTCTTACAAAATATAACTTAAAAACAGAATCTTTGAAAGTATTATTACATAATTATATATATTTTCGTTTTTCCGAATCGGCTGTGATTTACGATGAAATTAAAATTTGTCAATCAATCGTAACTTAAAAGTTTTCAGCAAGCTAGAATGATTACGAAAAATGATTTTCATAAATTTCACAAACGCAAAGGTATAGACAGAACAAAAACATGAATGCTTTTATCGTTTCCGGGTGTTTGATGCGGTTTTGGAATAGAACATTAGCATACCGCGGTGTGTCTATTACATGCTGTAGCACTATATATCCATTTGGTGGGCTACTAATGCACACTTGGTTTTTTTGCTCTGCAATCCACAATGTATCCGTCACATTTATATACATTTTGTTGCGGAGATCTAATATATATGCAAGTAAGTATTAGGTGGTGCGCACCTCGTAACAAATTAGTTCAGTTGTGATCAAAAGGATAAACCAAAGACAGCATGAACGGAAAGTATAATCTCGTGGACATTCGTTTCTTGCCTATTGTCGACTCATCAGTAGGAGCCGCTATCACGCGTTTACCCACCATATTCCTTGGTGAGGAATATGGACAATTGAACAGTACAATCTCCTATGCGAATGCGTAAACCTGCAGTAGTGGAGCTAACTTCATATAAAGTATTCGACAATGCGACTTCAAAGTCAACTCAATATGTGTAAAATATATACCGAGTCAGTAAAGGGTACCGAGACTATAGCTGCTGTGTCGATACCTGATACCAACAATGTGGTTGCCGAAACGGTAGATGGTATAAACCCGATTGAAATCAATAATATGCTATATTTCACATAAATTGAGAATTACAATTAGTTCTGAACAACTGTTACTTCAGCAAATCCAAACACTCTGGCCTCGACCGATTGAATCGATTCTATCCGTGACATAAAGAATTGCAATGAAATGAATACTGTGTTGATTGATGTACATTTTGCTTTGGAGATCCGCAGAACGCTGTGTATCCATCACCAATTGAAGCAAGATATATTGCGTCCAGGAGGAGTTTATCCAGGAGTAATTGATGTGTGTTTGGTTTTGGAGATCCGCAAACCGAAGGCTATCCACAACATTTGAATGCACCATGAACTCTGCCCAGAGGTAAAAGAAGTACACTTTTTATTGTGCATGTTCAAACCGCAGTGTGTCCATCTCATTTTGAAAAATCATAAATTTTATCTAAGGGTTTATGATGAGCACTTTTTTATTGCAGATCTGCAAACCGCATATGTGCATCTCATGTTGAAACACCAAGAATTCTATCCAAGCGATATTGTCATATACATGTACACAACTTATGATTATCTCGTGTAAAGTTGGTAATAGTTACGTAAACAATGGCAACTTGAAATGTAACCATTTAAACAAAATTTTTACGTTTCATTACTTGTCAACAAATTCCAAACATGAGCAGACATTTAGCGAAAGTTTTTCAAACGGAAGATCGACGTTTTAGTAACAAGAACACTGACGGTGAAACAACAGTCTATGTCGAAAATGAATCAGTTGTAAAAATTAATCGATAATGATTGCAATGGACATTAACGGCTCGTCCTCTTTAATTGCTGATGAAAACGCGCGTCCCTTTAAATAGGACGCGCAGTTAAGTTGCCCTAAACGTTGCTATTAATACTGCTTATATTTTTTGCGTTCTTCATGAATTTAAGTGTAATTTACATCTGCGGGTGCCATTATAAACTGGGTTTCACAGCCAGCAAAAGTTTTATTGGCTTCAATTACTCATTTAACACAACAAATTTGATACGATCCTGTATAGGTTTATGGTTGAGCTTGGTGCTACGTTGAAATACGGAGAGCGGATTTTGTAAAATAATTGGCGTGTCAATTAACATATGAAGAAGAATTGTAGTCGATAACATAATTGCTCTTTCATTGGAAAAGGAGAAATCTGGTAACAAACGACCAAAATCACTGGACGCAAAAGTCTTTTGAAATAGTTTACCTTCATTTTCTGAATTATACTTATCCCCAAAGATGTGGAATCGAGTTTAAAAAGAATATTCCTTTTTATACTATTTAAAATATAGAACTAGTTATATATGTTTCCCGTTTATTAATTGCATCAATAACAATATCAAATTATGGAAAGTAATCTATTACAAATCTATTTAAAATGCTACGGAAATAAAAAATGTACTTTAAATATCCCGTCGAACGAAACGTTTTTTTGTGCATGAAGGTGTAATGCTTCATGCAGAGTGCTGTAAAGCGTTACACAAAATGGCCGAGTGCAGCGGTTAGCTGTCTGGAAGAGGGCCGCGACAAAGCTCAAAGGAAAATGTCGTGAATGGACAAGACACCGAAGCAGAGGCGGTTGCCTTTTTGTCTTAAGAAATCGGCTGCATTAGTTCGAAGGCGGTTCTGGAAGCCTTGTAAAATGGTCGTTGTGCAAAAGCACTTCAACTAGTGATTAACAAAAATGAGATATGGTAGCCCTATGTTGATGATTCTTGCTGATGTAATGTGTGCGAGAACCCTAAGAGGCTGACAGCCGTATGGATCCGCTTAATAAATTGAGCGATCGCGGTTGTCCGAATGTACCTGGTCAGTGCAACAGCAAGAATAGGTGCAGGTCAGAAATCTGACACAGAAATGTTCAAAAGGCACAGAACATGTAAGTATTGCGTGCGTGTGTGTGTGTGTGTTTGTGTGTGGCAAATGCATCATGCCTATATAGTGCGTGCATTACAGGTAGTGTATTATCGCTCTACAATCAGGTTAGATTGCATGCTATATTATTGGTTCGTTATCAGTCATTGGGAAATGAGTGTTGCATTTTATTATAATCAAGGTTGCGGTCTTGATATAAACACCAGACCCATTAATTACTTCCATATGTCAGTATAAACTAATAATTGTATAGTATAGAAAAGACAATTCATTCAGGAGACCGGTTTCGTC
>JAQBSW010015070.1:0-10423 GCA_029291075.1 Eudiplozoon nipponicum | reverse complement strand
TATATATATATATATATATAAGCATCATGTCCTTCATTACACATTTCGTCTTCTACGTGAAGTCCATCATCATCTTTCTCTTCATTTTCTTCCTCTTCTTCTTCTTCTGTTTGTTGGTATATGGCATTCGTGCTAAAATATGTCGTGAACCACATTGTTTATTTTTTATAGTTCTCTTAATGAAGGATTAAAGGCAAACGTAATAATAACTCCACATTATACTTCTAAGTCGTCAATCAAATTTCAGAGCTTTTCTGTTTCATTTTCTTTCCTTTTTCATTCTTCGCCTCAATTTTCTTTGTTGATTATATGAATATTTAGAGATATATATATACATTATGTCCTCCATTACAATTTTCGTCTTCCCCCTCAAGTTCATCGTCACATTCTTCATCATTTCCTTCTTCTTCTTCTTCTTCTTCTTCTTCCTCTTCTGCTTCTTCCTCTTCTTCTTCCTCTTCATCTCCACCTTCTCCTTCGTCTTTACCTGCTTCTTCCGATTCTTCATTATCTTCGCATCCTCCTTCCGAATCCTTGTGCCATTCTAATTCTTCTTCTTCTTTGTTTTCGTTTTCTTTTTCTTTTTCTTCCTCTTTTTCTTTTTCCAGTTTTTCTTCCATTTCTAATGCTTCTTTTTTGGTTGAAGGTCCAAATTCACCAGCGGACGCGACTGGCATGTTTTCCGAAATTACAAGTAGAATAAGTCCGAAGAGGCATAGGGAAATTATTGTCTTCATTTTGGACTGAAATCCAATAATTTGTCTGTTGGTTCAATTAATTTATACTAGCCGAATTGTTAAATATCTGCTGACATTGGCAATTATATATGAATAAACAGAAATTGTCTGCTGATTCAATTGCAAATATTGCAAACTTTAATTTGTTGCACAACTCCAGCTAAAATAGTTTCATTAAGGACAAACGTAGAACCTTACTTTATGAGCAATTAATGTACTATCGTACCTTCAGAATTATAATACAACTGAATGAATGCAAATTGCATATATATTTTGTAATCTCATTAGGAAGAATTTCGGTTTAGAGTCTTCCTTTATTAAAAAAATTCCTTTATTTATCTATTTTAATAAAGCATTTCAATAAACATTTTTAAAATTAAGATTTCCATTATATAGTGAAGAATAATGTAATTTTGTTTAACTGTGACTTGTGCATAAGACATTCAACTTTGTAAACAGTATTTAGTTCTTTTGCCGTCTAGAGCGCGGACAATTTTGTTTGACTGTGACTTGTGTATAAGACATTCAATTTTGTTGACAATATTTCGTTTTATTGCCGTCTAGAGCACGGTCAATTTGGACTAACTATGAATTAGCCTTGCGACTTTGTGTACATACATATGTGATCATTCGAATAAGACTTCTCACATCACCCATCGGGAAAAGGCCGGGGATTGATCATAAAAACGGATCTCAACAGCCGATATCAATCATATTTAGGGAGAAAATAACCCCTCAAATCTCCTTCAATGTAATTTTTACGAAAAGTGTGATGTTCTCCAAACCTGAGAATGAAACCAAGCATTCGTGAATACAATTTTCTCTAAAAGTAAAACTACACCCATGTGTATAGTCAATTCGGTATCTTCATAATTTAGGTAAAGTTTGTTTAGGTCATTATGTAATTTATTTAATTGAAATAATAATTTGGAACTGTTTCCAATATGTTCTCCATGGCTTTAATATTCAATTTAAAATAAAGTTTTTTTACACTAAACCATAAATTTTTGCATATTGTATTTAGTGATGTTTGCAAATCAACCGAATCTAATAAATGCAGTTAATTCTGTACAAATTAATTTCCAAAGTATTTTAATTTGATTACACAAAAAATTTCGAATACGCATGGTTCGTTGTGGATAGATTTCAAATGGAGATTGAACATTTGCATAAAATTTCTTTAAAAATTTAATTTAAAATTGCCGGAGTATTTGATCAAGATTTCCTTTCTAAATTTAATAACAAATTACTTATTAATTAATTTATTTATTAATGAATAATATGTACATAACCCATGAATAAAATGTTATTAAGATACGCATATGTATCAAACAATATAAAATTGAGAAAATGTTATACCAAGAATTACTTTGCTACAAAATTGCATTTAATTAAAGGCGTAGAGGCTCCTAACCTATTCGTGTCTGATAACCCCATAGATACAAGATCGCTTGTAGTCCTAAAATTTACAGTAGAATTTGATAAGCTTATATTTTCATTCGCATCTGCTAAATTCAAACCTGCAATAACTTGCACTAACTTGCTAGTGTCCTCAAATTTAAGATTTGAATCCATATCTATGAAATTTAATTATTAAATCGACAATTAATGTTAGGCAAATCGGGATGTGAAACCTTTCTGGTACAAAACATTCAAACAAATAATCTGGAAGGAAATATACGTGAACAACAGAAATATTAAACTATCTGTTCCAGAACGTTCCTTCTATGCGTGCATCAATAAAAATATAAGACAGTATAAGCAGGTATATATTGTATAAGTTGATCAGTTTTTAATGACGAAAATGTGATAATTGCAGCAGGCCAAAGGAAGATACAACCAGTCTAGGACCGTGGTGCTCGAAAAACTGAAAATGGCGCACAATTCAAAGTCAAGTATTTAAACAAAGAATGTTCTGGAAAATAAAAGAAATAAATTTCGTTACCATCAACCAAGATGGTTTAAATTTAACAGTTAATGTTACTTTAATTTTGGCGGAGGATTTATCTTCCTCCACAAAGGTATGAGAACAACTATTTCGGAAAGTTTTCATCCAGCCATGTATATTGTAATATAAATAATATATTTCGATAATAAACAAAGGATTAAACACCATATTATTATATTGATTTATTGATACAAATTCAGCAGTTCAAAATAGGAGGTGTGATACACCCGTTACCCAATAACAAGACCTGCCTCTGAAATTATGCTGCAAAATATAGCAAATATGTTTAGACGGATAGTATTTGTACGGAATAACAGTGACTAAATTTAAAATTTATGTACTAGAAATCATTACCAATTGCATATTGCGCGTTTGAGCTAGAGACCACAAAAAAATTTTTCTATCACTAATTTGTTGGGCCAAATTTTACAAATATTTACTTGTTAATTTGATTTTAATATTCGATATTTTGATTTGATTATATGAAAAGCAGTAGCAAGGCTGGATCCGAATACAAAACTTATGTTTCATTTTAAAAAAAACAACATTCAGAAAAGTAAATGCTAATAACAATCACCAAATACTTGTTTAAACACACACAGCAGCCGCTCTGTCAAGTGTGCAAATGGGACTTGCTTATAACTAAGAGGGCGTATCCGTGATTATCTGAGAAATTCACTGTAAGATTATGGGAACATTTCCTCAATACCAAACAAATTCGCATAGAAATCAAATTCCACGCCATGATCATTTTAAATTTTTAAGCAAGAACTCTATTTGGCTATCGCAAAGGCGAAAATACGTTTGAATTAATGAATATCTGTGGCTAAATATTCAAAAATCGGTTAAATAAATATATGAGAAACGAATGAATTATCGGAATGTGATTTCTACCAGTGCATGATTTTTCTAGGAATAGTACATGAAATTAAGAATCATAAGTTTGCGATTTGAAAAAAAATTAGTAATTTATTCAGAATATAAATTGAAATTACTGATAACCAAATAATAGCATTTATACACATTTTCAAATAAATACCATTTATTTGTTATGCGTTTATGATAGTATTATCAATATTTCTATTTATATTTATATAGAGAGAGGAGGAGATAGAGACACAGAGTTATAAATAGGGAGGGAGAGAGTGAATATCGCTATAAAACTTCATTAAATCAAGACTCTAGGAAGAATCTACTAATATAAAAACGTACGAAATTCTCGTGTTAATAGTCAAATCGGTATTGTGAATAAGTGTGTTTAGTATGAAAACGAACATCTTTTGAAATATTAGACTCTGTGCTGAATCGCGAGGTGAATATAAGGGCTGCAAATTTTATTTGTAATATACTGAATTAATACCAAAAATCAAAAAAAGCTCATGCATATATACTAATAAGGATATTATGGATATAATTTTTATATATGCTAGCTATCATACACATAGTGTCGTTTCACAAGTTTAAAATGAAATTAATTATATTTAAACTAAAGTGACATTTAACAAATTCTATACGCTTGAAAAGTCAATTAAGAAAATAATATAAGATTGAACGCAGTGGAATATGAAACGTCACGTATTTCAACATTCGAAGGCATGCGTCATGAAAGTATGTGTGAGTTAATATTCATATTTTCTATTTCAATTTATACTTACTAATTTAATAAAAGTGGATGCTATAAGATTAGCCTTATGTTTTACGCTGTACACTGAACGTACAATGAAATGGAGAATAAGGTCATATGGAAAACACGAAAATTCATTGTTGAACTTAGAGTTTTTAAGCAGATTTTGGTCTCAAACGTAACAATAAAATTTACACTTGGGTTGTAATTTCGTCAAAATCTAGCAGATAGTGAAAAGACGTTACTTCCATTTAGTTGAATTATTAATGAAGACAAAATTACGTTATTTACTAAAACCAATTTTGCCCTGCATTAAATTTAAATAATTTTATTGTGAATAAATTTTTTTATCAATTTTAAGAGTAGTAATTACGTAGAAATGTGGCATTTATAACAAGACTATAGGAACAAAATTTAAAACATAATAATAAAAGTGCTTGCAGTATATTGAGTAATACGAAAATTTTAAACTTGAAAATATATTTTTAATATTTTCAATTAGGAGAATCTTCAATTTAAATTCTTTTCTCTTAACATATGCTGAATAACATTGTACATTTGCTTAGAATTTTGTCTGGCTCAAACGTCTATTAAACTGATGCTTAATTTTGCATGTTCACCAAATGTAAAAAAAAGAAAACAAATTTAATGATGTATAACACGAGTGATTTGCAATTGATATAATAAATAGTGGAAGCAGGCACAGGCAATGTGCGTGTTTTCATAATAATACATATAATATTTTACTCTTTCTGATTTCTTGAGTATATTATATAGAAAACAGTTTCCAATTGTCACAAATTTGGACGGAAACATTTATTGCATTAAGGCACACTTTTAAAAATGAATGATTCGAGGACGTAAGTAGCCTATTGATTTTTGCAAGCAGAACGGAAATATATAATTTTGGTAATATAATAATTATTAATTCATCAATTATTTAGGTTCCCCAAGAGGTATGTCTTGACATATGTTTGTAGGTTGCCTGTAGATTATCCCACTCACTATTCTTTCAGTGAAGATTAAGGTAGGCTCAAGTTTACACACTTTATTAATGACAGAATGCACTACATGTAAGTAAAATATGCTCTATTTTTATGGCTATTGCCTTCAACTTTAAGCAGTTTACTTCAACAAAATCAGGGAATTCGGTGACTCAAAATTTAAGAAGAAAATTAGGAAGGTAGCTTGGATCTGTCTAAGAGATTTGCGCACATATTTCACATTAGCCACTTTGCTTATTTAAACGATATTTTTTTGTAACGCAGGTTAGTTAGAAACCAAAGTGAAAGTTTGCAATAGAGATATTTAAGAAGAAAAATATTTGCAAAAATTTAACACGTTAAATATCGATCGGGCGTTCATGCATAAACTATAATTAGCTATGTCTAATACTACAATCCACTGTAATTCTAATAAGTCCTAGCTAAATCGTAAAGATCTGCTACTTGACATTTGGTGGTTGCTTAGTCTAAATTTTTAGTGAAATAGCTAACGGAGTATGATCAAAGTAACAGAAATGCACGAAAAAACGCTCTACTCCAAATGTTTACATTTCCAAACCATTGATTAAATTGTACATTGAAAATTCAAACCACATACTCCTGATGACTATATTAATGTTCAATTTTGAATATATTTATGAAATCTAATTTGAAATCATTTTCTGAGAAGCTTGTATTTCAATTGAATCCATGGTGAAAGCTTATTTGTTTCACATGGCTGAGTTAGTAAGAACGTTCCTTAATCAAAACGCTAACAGCAAACAAATGTTCTCACCGAACGGACACACACAGATTAAAATTTTTAATGCGCACAAATTTGCATATTAGAGAGCTTGATTTATACGTAGTGTCTAATTCATTAATAAATGTTCCAGCATGTGTGAAGCGCATGCATTGCGGGGATAATTTTAATTAAGTTGTTTTGCATAACCTCATGAAACTGGTAATAAAAAATCGAAAACTCTTTTCACTCTAACCATTGTTTAAATTGTACATGCAAAAATTAAATCACATACTCATGATGACGATATTAACGTTCAATTTTTAACATATTTATGAAATTTAATTTGAAATCATTTTTTGAGAAGCTTGCATTTCAATTGAATACATGATGAAAGCATATTTGATTCACATTGCTGAACTAGTAAAAACGTTCCTTAATCAAAACGGTAGCAGTAAACATATCGTTTCACCCAACGGAAGCGCATTATAACTGTTTCTTATTTATTGTTTGTATCCTTTTATTCACTACATTAATGCCAATAGCGTTACCATCAATGTCGAAATAATTTTACTGCAAAATATGTCTTTGTATTTATAAAAATTATTATATTAGTCACTATGCTGCATCGTGCGGTGAATATAAGGGCTTCAAATTTTATTTGTAATAGACAGAATTAAAGCAAAAAATCCAAAAACGATCATGTATAGAATAATAATGATATTATGGATAATATTTTTATATATACTAGCTATTATGCACATAGTGTCGCTTCCCAATTTGAAAATTAAATTAAGTATTTTTAAATTCAAATGACATTTGACAATTTATATACGCTCGAAAAGTCATTATAAATACATTTATTTTAAGCGAGATAGACACGCCAGCGCATTTGCGTTTTAAATAAATTAGGAGAAAACACCGTATTTTGGTTAAGAAAACTTGTTTGGAAAGAGAAATGCTTAAATACTCAAACTTATAATAACGTAAGTGTAAAGGTTTTTCAATAGATTTAGCATCTTTTTGATTGGTGAACATGAAATGTATACGAAGCGTTAAAATTTAATCATAGTTTTCTATTTTATGTTGATAAAAAATTTAACATCTATCATCCACATATTTTATTTTTTTAATAAAAATAATTCAACTAAAAATTACCTCAATTATTTAGCTTAGTAAATGTAGGATTGATAGGTATATGCAAATCAGGCCCCATAATTTTTATTATTTTACTTTAAAAAATATATTTCTTCATTACATGTGGCTTTACACTGAGCTCCATAAATTTTGAAATGAATAAAATAAGACATTACCAGTGTTTCAAATAACTTGAAATTTGACTAAGCCAATTTGCAAAAGATCAAATAAGTTGTATTTGAATGGAGGAGAATAGAAGAAATTGCTATGTAGTGAATTAAAGTAGTCATTACCAAGCACAATTTAATTTCATATTGAATAATTAGCTGAATTTGGTCTAGAAGGCGTCAAGTAATATATTGGTTTAATTCATCCTTAGAAAGTCATATATAAATCTTGAAGTTAGCGGAACATAATTTTAAGGAAAATTAAGAGGTTTCTTTTTAGTAAGCAATTTTTGGAATACGATAATAATCAATAATAGCTCAGTTGAATATTTACTAACACGTAGCTACTCCGAACATATAAATCACTCTGCAGTTTGCCAAATATCACTATTTAATTTGATAATTAAACATCTTTTACATGAAAAATGTTTTTTTCGTGTGATGGTACGTTATGGTAAGAAAATAATATAAGATTTAACGCTGTGGAATATGAAGCGTCACATATTCCAACGCTTTAACACGTGCTCCACGCAAAAATATGGGATTTAATAGGAAAGTTTGCTATTTCAATGTATACGTATTAATTAAAGAAAAATACATGGCATCAGATTTGCCTCTCGTTGTTCGTTATATAGTGTTCGTACACCGAAATGAAGACTGTGGTCATATGCAAAACGCTAAAATATGTGATCTCAAACGTTATGTTAATACTTATACCTGGCTTGTAATTTCGTCAAAATCAGGCAGACCGTAAAAAATTCAATAAAGACAACATTATTGAATTTATAAAAGAACTTTTGCTCTGCATTAAATTTAAATTATTTTATTATAAATAAATAATCTTATCAATTATTAAAATAATTATTTCGTAAAGAAAGTCGCATTTATAACAAGAAGTTTAGAACATAATAATTAAATTGTACTCTTTTTTTCATAAAACACATGTTGAAGGAAGAGAATTTGCAACCAGTGTTTAATAAATGTAGCCGACATCCATTGCAAACGATACGAAATTTATGCATCTGAGCATATTTGGTACTACGCACATTTTGAATATGTCAAAATGTTGAATATTGTCAATCAGAACTCACTACAATTTAAATTGTTTTTTCATAACGCAACCTGTATAAAATATTACATTTGTTAGATTATAATTTACCTTACACGTATATTTAACAAATGCGTAGTTTTGCCTGCCTCTCAAATGTAAAAACTGAAAAAAATTTTGCAAGGTATAATACATAAGCGATTTGCAATTCGATATATTATATTTTGCAAGCAGGCACCGGCAATGAGTTTCATACGGTGATGAATTGATATAATACTAAGTTAAATATTTCACAATCTTTACGAACTTTTGAGATTTTTAAGTAGATAATAACTAATTGTCATTTTCAGACGAAATTATTTCCACTTTTGACACATTTTGATGGATACTTTTAGTACATTAAATCTTACTTCAAAAATGAATGAATCAAGGAAGTATTTAACGGATTGACTTTGGCAAGCACAGCGAAAATATTTAATTTTTCTAATGTAATAATAGTAAATTCCTCAATTATTTGGTTGGTCCAAGAGTTATGCATAGAAATGTGCTTGTATTGTGTCAGTAGGGAACACTCCTTTCTATTAAATTAGTGTAGATTAACGTAGGCCTAAGTTTAAATTTATAATGGATGACCGAATTCCGAACCTGTGAGCAAAAAATATTGTATTTTAGTGGCTGTTGACTTTACCTATAAAGCGGCTCACTTTAACGACAATATAGAATAAAATTTTAAGGGTAGCTTGGATCTCTCTAAGTGAATTTCGCACATATTTCACATTAGCCGCGACGCTTTAGGAAACGAGATTTTTTCTGAAGCAGGTTACTTAATAACAAAAGTGGATTTTTGCAATAGATATATTTAGAGTGATAAATGTGTGCATAAATTTAACACGTTAAATTTCGCCCAGGCATTCATGAATAGATGTAGAGGTTCCTAAATTATTGGTGTCTGAAAACCCCATAGATGACCGATCCTGTTCAGTCCTTACATGTAAAATAGAATCTGATAAGCTTGGATTTTCATTCATATCTGCTAAATTCATACCTGCGATGTCTTATGCTAACTTGCTAGTGTCCTTAAATTTAAGATGAGCTTCCACGTCGATCGAATTTAATTATTATCTTGACAATTAATGTTAGGCAATCGGAAATTGAAACCTTTCACTTTAGAAAACGCTTGAACAATTAATTTGGAAAGAAATAGACGTCAACAAAAGAATTATTCCATTACTCGGTCCAGAACGTTCCCAAATACGTGCATAAATAAAAATAGAAGACAGTGTTAGCAAGAGTATATTGTAGAAATCGAGTAAACGTTAGACAGAGAAAAATAAATAAATGCAGCAGGCCGAGGATGTTACAACCGGTCAGTATGCCTGAAAACTGAAATAAGGCACAATTCAAAGTATTTATACAGTCAAGTAATAAAACAAATAAAAATATGGAAAATAAATGAATAAATTCTTTTTAAATAAAATTCGTTTAAATCAGCCAAGGTGGTATAAATTTAGGCGATACAATTTAACAATAATTGTTTGTGCGGGTGGTGGTAACAATTTTTCAAATCAAGTTTTCGAGCTTGAAGTAAACACCAATCCTATTGTATTTAACCATTCGTCGAACAATATAACAAAACGACCGCCAGCCGCAACGCACTGACGCCTTTCGACCTTCACTGATCATCATCAGAGTACGACGGCAAACTGACTATCGAGGATCAAACCACATTGAATATATATGGAAATCAAATTGAGATATGCGGCTCTCACCTCTAGCAGTCTCGCCTATATTGAACTTGACTCGAAATGTCGGTAGCACAATTTCCATGCAGTCACGAACATTTACTGTTTGTAGCATTTGCCACATACAAATATAAAGGCAATACATTTTAACAATAATTGTTTGCGCGGGTGATGGTAACCATTCTTTAAATCAAGATTGCGAGCATGAAGAAAATACAAATCCCTTTTAACCATTCGTCGAACAACATAACAAAACTACCGCCAGCCGCAAGGCACTGACGCGTTTCGACCTTCC
>JAQBSW010015069.1:0-10424 GCA_029291075.1 Eudiplozoon nipponicum | reverse complement strand
TCACCCAAATTGAGAATTACAACAATTTTCGAACACCTGTTACTCCAGTTAAACCATACACTCTGGCCTTCATCGATATCAGTTATCACATTTCGCGTTAAGCATGACATCATTCAATTCAATATATTACAGTTAAATACTGTTTGTTGCGAAGAACTAATATATATGCAAGTATGTATTAGGTTTTGCGAATCCAGTAACAAATTAGTTCAGTTGTGACCAGAAGGATAAACCAAAGGCAGCATGAACGGAAAGTATAATCTCATGCACATTCGTTTCGTGCTTACCGGCGACTCATCAGTAGGAGCCGGTATTACGCCCTTTAACCACTATATATTTGGTCGAAGAATGTGAAATAATAGGACGGTACAATCTCCTAGACGAATGTGTAAACCTGTAATAGTGAAGCTACCATAATCTGAAGTCAACGACAATACGACTTCAATGCTAACTCACACTATATAATATATATACCGAGTCTGAAAAGGATACTAACACTATGGCTATTGTGTTAGTAACTGATACCTTTTTGAAATCGATGAGCACCGGATACTAACACTATGGTTTCCGAGTCGGTACATGATACCAACCTGATGGATATAAATTTATGCTAAAGTTCACCCAAATTGAGAATTACAACAATTTCCGAACACCTGTTACTCCAGTTAAACGATACACTCTGGCCTTGATCGATATCAGTTATCACATTTCGCGGTAAGCATGACATCATTCAATTCAATATATTACAGTTAAATACTGTTTGTTGC
Source organism: Eudiplozoon nipponicum (assembly GCA_029291075.1). Lineage (NCBI taxonomy): Eukaryota > Metazoa > Platyhelminthes > Monogenea > Mazocraeidea > Diplozoidae > Eudiplozoon > Eudiplozoon nipponicum. Next base: position 9,657 of record JAQBSW010015069.1, on the reverse strand, counting down.
GAAGAACTAATATATATGCAAGTATGTATTAGGTTTTGCGAACCTAGTAACAAATTAGTTCAGTTGTGACCAGAAGGATAAACCAAAGGCAGCATGAACGGAAAGTATAATCTCATGCACATTCGTTTCGTGCTTACTGGCGACTCATCAGTAGGAGCCGGTATTACGCCCTTTAACCACTATATATTTGGTAGAAGAATGTGGAATAATAGGACGGTACAATCTCCTATTCCACATTCTTCTACCAAATATATAGTGGTTAAAGGGCGTAATACCGGCTCCTACTGATGAGTCGCCAGTAAGCACGAAACGAATGTGCATGAGATTATACTTTCCGTTCATGCTGCCTTTGGTTTATCCTTCTGGTCACAACTGAACTAATTTGTTACTAGGTTCGCAAAACCTAATACATACTTGCATATATATTAGTTCTTCGCAACAAACAGTATTTAACGATTTGAACTTATAGTTTTGTCATCAGAGCAAGATTGCAATATGTTTAACATTGGATCGAACATCATTGCATAGAAAAGTATGGAAAACGAGATATGTTTCTCTCACCTTTAGCAGAATGAGTTTTTGAGCAAACTCCCGCGGATACATACTTAAATGATGAGGTTATAATGGATTGTGGTATCTTTAACCAAGACCTTCCAAATATCAAGGAGACCTTGAGTTGATTTGTGAAAGTTGATCTGCTTCGAAACATGACAAATTGTGTGTGAGAACAACAGCACGTAAAGGTTATGTTGACGTCTTTAAAAACCTTATGGCAATACAGGTCACCAAAGAATTGCATCGCTTTTTGGTATGTACAACTGTTACAGATCATCTATTCTGACGATAGTGTAACCAAAGGCAGGGCTCACCAAACACCTCTAGTGGCTAAAATAGTTAAAGTACAATCCGCAATTTTGTTGGAAATCTGTAGATCAGCTTACATTTACACGTACAACAGAGTTTTTCACAAATTACAAGAATGTTTACCATTTAATTTATTACATCATAGATAATCTTTACAGATGTATCCAGCATTACCTTTTGTGCAAGCCTGGAACAATAAGTTGTTGGTGAATGGCGTCTGAAATCCAAGTGAACTGTAGACCATTCAGAACTTTTGTGTGCATTTTATAGAATATATATTACGCCAAAACTTTGAAGAAAATTTCTAATATGCAGCTTTAGTGGAGGCGCTTCGAAAAGGGTCTCATAACTATATTCCGAGAGTAATCCGACAAATGATTAATAGATGCGAGTTTGGCTTTACTTTCAGTCATAACAAAGGAAAGGAAAATGCGTTTTCGGATTGTTTATCTCTAATTTGAACGAACACCTTCATCCATTCCAATGCAACGAAATAAATATGGCGAAGTATACAGGCGAAACAGGTATTTGATAAAGAATTATTTTTAAGGAGACATAAAAATCCTAATGGTATGATCAGTTGTATTTTTGGCGATTGTCAAATAATAGAGCATAAAATATTAATAGTGATGTGTCAAGCAAAAATTGGCGACCACCTGTCTATTTGGCTCGGGTTATTGACGAATAGCACAACCTGCCGTTATGGTGTAAATTGCATCAGATTTAGATCATCATTATTTGAAGCGTCTTAGGTGTCCTATTGTGATTAAATTGCTCACGTGAAAAATGGTAATGTCCTTGAGGTATCTGTGCAGTTACTGTGCAGCGGTATTTCGGCCACACGCCTATTTCACAAAACGTCTCCTGCTAAACGCAGACGAAATCACGAAGTGCAAGATGAACATACAGGTTAGATCACTTAATAGTGTTCAATTGGCAAAAATCAAGCGCCGATCGAAACGAAACATATCATTTTGTCAGGTAAACTGTAGACTACGCAACTCAGATGCGAATGGATCTAATTCGCTGGACTCTGTAATCTATTGTCTTGATTTACTGTCCGACGAGATTACTTTAGTAGGAGTACCGCATGCTCTTGGTGGTTCCTAGCCGCCGTTTTACTCTAGCCATAGTTTTTTTGAGAAATTTGCAAAAGCGCACACGGGAATGATGATAAATACAGATTCAATAAACGAAGCCATTAATATTTCTTAATACAAATCAAATTACCTGTGGAACTACAAAGAAATCGTTTTCCTATCGTATTTTCATATTCCAATGTATGTAATTTGGGTATGAACTTTTCCAATTATATAGTCACGCCACATTTTTTTCGTACAGACAGTTAACCACTGTCGCCTCTAATAGGACTGCTTTAATATTTCCGACGTTTGCAGGCGATCCCGTAAAATTTTCGGATGTTACTGGTGGCCACACGATCAACTCGTAGTCGCCTTTGGCAGCGGTGTCAGATGTGCTGATGAAAAAGTGATGCAAAGTAGACGTGATTGGTTCTGGTTCTGTGTGTTCATAATCACGATGCAATCGCAACTGCCAGTTTAAAAACACAGTTTGACCATTGCTTGGACAAACGACCAATGAAAATCGAAGTTATTACAAAATATCTCAATTTTTATAGGCCAATCAGGTTCAAGGTAATTACTTGACCAATTAAAACTAAGTGAAAATTTGAATTTCATTAATTGAAGTGAACGTCATTTGCAAGGAAGTTCAACTATTTATGGAAATGACGCTAAACATATAGATTTCCACATAATTTTTTTCCAAATTTTGCACGACCGAACTGGTATAACCTGTGATGTGTATTTCTAGTTATGAAGACACATTGCACTGGACACTTACAACCAGTTATGTGTAAATGATTTTTGATTGAGTCGTTGTTACGCTAATTGCGATTTTATAGTTAATTAAGCATATCTCATGGTTTATGCAGACGACAGTTCATCTGGGAGGTTTCTATGGTTGCCGACAATGGCAGACAATTCGTCGTCAATACACTGCCTCAACTATCTATTCGACAAAACATTTTGTAAACGCTCCGGCAAGTGAACGACGAAAACTGATTCATTAACCCTGCTACTGAAACTATTTTGAAAGTTAAATTAAGAAGAATAAATTAATTCCTAGTTTGAAACAATGAACTTTATAACTACGCAAAAATTCATATTCAAAACGTAATTTTCAAATGCGTATATCCGTTGGCATGTAGGATAATTTTCATAGGCCAAACTGCGTAATATCAGCTATAACAATTTGGATTCAATTGCTCCTGCATCTTAACTTGTAATGCCGATATATGCAAGAAAGTATTATTATTTTTCTATAGAAGGTTTTTTGAAGATTCAATTCGAGGCCTCAACTTTGTTGCAAATTTGTTTGAATAAAAAATTTGCATTTCAACGCAAACCCGATTAATCAGAAAGTTAGTTTAGATAAGAATCCTAAACTCCGTTGCGATGCTACGCGTATTCCCTCATGAATGCTAACTAGACTGGCATGCGAATTATCTTGAAGGCGTTTCCGAGGCATTGCGCGGAGTTTTCTGTTACCAACACGAGTGCAGATTGTCCGTTAATAAGACATGTTAACCTGGGGAAAATCAACGATATTTTATAGACTGTCTTAATAGACAAAACAAAATCGAATCGCAAGGACAGCTAATGTGGACAAACGGTAAAAATATATTGGCAGATGCTAAATCAAACTCAAATCAAAAATTCAAATATGCCCGAAATCCAAAGTCCTGAATTAAGAACTAAAATATGTTTTACTGAGTTATGCTGTAGGAGGTTTTGTAGTTAACGTGAGAGGTTCTGCGGGCTAGTTGTCAATTTAGTGCGATATTGCCCTCCTACCTAATACCTGGTAGCTGTTATTACGATCCGCGTCCATGATTAATCCCTGGCCCTTTCTCGAAGGGTGATGTGAGAAAGCTCAGATAAATATCAAAGTTTTATTGAACAAAATGTTGCAAAGCAAAGATAAAAATCGTATAAAAGTATTCACAATAAGCACAAAATATAAATCCTAGTTTTGCGATGTTACAGTGATTCGCTGTATTTGAGTGTTAAATCACATGAATCCACTGAACTGTAGAGTTTCGGACAAATGATTAAGAAATACACAAAATGTAAATTTCTAAAGTCTTAATTGCACTGTTAGTGGTTATGTAAGTAAGGTTTGATCACACAAAATATATAAATCCTGGCCTTCAGCCTTAAGTCACATAAATCTATTACATGTTACCTGCGTATTGCGCGCGGGTGTGTATTATTATTAAACGAAACCATATTAACTACAATTAAATTTGCATTTCAAGAAATCAAAATTAAAACTGTTTGAAACTAACAGAGATTGTTGCTAAAATCACAGTTACGAGAAATATTTTGTAAAACCAGAATTAGACTTTGTTTGGTTGTAACGCGGGGCCACGTGTTATAATGTCTTGATATCCACGTAAATACTTTATCTGGTGTCGTTCGTGGACAGAATCAAAGACTTTGTTGGAATAGCAAGTGTGCAAAATGGTTTTCATTATCAGTTTCTGTCAAAAGTTTTCCGTCTACTAGATAATGATGAGGATATTTCCGTACAGGCTTGGCGCATACATACGAGTCGCTGGTAAGTACGAAACTCAGATAAGCATAAGATTAAACCCTGCGGTCATTCTGTTCTTAAAATATACTTCTGGTTCTGTTTAAAATAATTTGATACTAGGTTCGAATTGCCAAATAAATATCTGCATGGAAAATATGTTCGTCAAAATAAAAATAGATATATCAATATTTTCTTTTCTTATAGACAGTTTTGGCACATGTCTAATAATAAGGTTTCATAATGAAGGTAAATATCAGCATGATCTGATCAAGGGGCTACTCAATGTAAATCACAGCTGACACCCACGGCTTCGAATAAATAACTGTAGTATAACGAAACTAAATCCGTATGTAATTCTTTTGTGCATAGCTAGAAAGAAGCTTGTTGTATTAAAATTATAAACATCATGCGGAAGGTATTTATTTACACATATTGTTTAGCGAAAACAAAATGGCCTTATCGTATTTATTTTCTATGTAACGGTTTTATAATAATAATAATAATAATAATAATATTAATAATAATAACACTGTATATTACGCCAATATGGCGCTGGCTGAAAGAAAAATGCTCTATCGCACAATATAATTGAAGACACATGTAAAATGCGACCGAGCCAACTCTGTCAATAGAAACTTAATTCTTTGTCTGACAAACATTTTTTGACCACGTCTATTGATTATTCGTTGTTGCTACCCTATATGGGCTAAGTTTCTGCGACAGCAGTGAGTGAACACCTGCACGTAAACATTCATTGCACTCAACACCTTTAAGGCAGGATGAGATACTCGTTATTCTCCGTAAATGGCGAAAGTTGGAGAGCGCCTTCGTGATGGGCATGCTCGTCTCGTCATCAATATTGCCATAGTAATTGCAAACCTGTCAACTACGCCCAGATCCTCACCTTGAAGCCACAAGGTTCAAGTGTATGACGGTTGATCCTGCAGACGTATATTTTACATTTAGGAAATGCGAATTTTATACCAAATCACATAACGACAGTTAATCTAATCAAATATAGCTGAGCTGAAACATCAGTTGTTAATACTACTATAGTTGCTAATACTACCAACATTAATACCACTATTGCTACTGCTATTACTATTGCTACAACTAATGCTGCTAATACTACTACTACTACAACTACTCCTACTAATACTACTACTACTACTACTACTACTACTACTACTACTACTACTACTTCTACTACTTCTACTACTACTACTACTACTACTACTATTAATACTACTACTACTACTACTACTACTACTACTACTACTACTACTACTACTACTACTACTACAACTACTACAACTACTACTGCTACTACTAATTCTACTACTATCACTGCTACTACTACAACTATTACTAATACTACAACTACCACTACTAATAGCCAATATGTAATATGTAATAATAATAATTTAAAAAATAAATAATAATATGTATATGTAATATGTATGTAATATGTATGTGATTTATTTTTCAATTCAAATAAACAATGCATCATAGTACTATATTAAATTTTATTTTAAATATGAAGTGCTGGGGATGTCATTTCCATGTCACGCGATCAATCAGTTAGTTTCACTTTAAGACAGGTACAGAGCGGCATGTGAAAGTGAAATATTCTATTTCTGTTGCATCGACGCGAGCTTTAGACATTCAAGAATGCTGTTTATTGCCTGGTTATGAATGCCGTCGGCAGTGGAAATTAGAAAGCAAACAAAGATTTGTTAGCTAATATACAAGTCTCTAACGCATTTCCAGAGTCCTGTGATGCGTTCACTTTCGAATATACGAGTTTGACGGAGTGACATCTTATAACTTTAAACTAAATTCTGTATGATAAGAAACGGAAAACATAGATGAGCAAAATGCCGCACCAAAGAACTTACATGCCGTTATTGAATCAACAATTTGTTGAGGAGATAAATTTTGTTCCCTACTTGAGGCTAAACTACGTGTTGTTTAGGGACAACTTTATTTGAGACACAGAAGATCAAATCTTTTAAAGGATGGATCAAATTAAAGGACGCAAACAATTAAGATACAAGTATTTTTTGAAATTTGATTGCGGAGTGCCAGCTTCATATTTTTCAATGCCGCGTTTTGCGTACGCGGGTTCTAGCTGATGTCGCCTTGCCCGAATGCTAACTTGGCCATAATGGTGTTGTGGAGATGTTTAGTTTGCCTCATTTCTGTGAGTTATCCTGATAAATTTACTCATAGTAGCAAGGTTTTCCTTCTCTCTCTACCCCTCTCCCTCTCTCGTAAATCTCAATAATAATTTGTCTAAATTCACTTATATAATCTTTTTCACTCCTTATGGTTATATGGCAGTGAAACATTAGTCACTTGAATTTTGTGTGGCTGTACATGATGATGATGATGATGATAGTAGTAGTAGTAGTATTGATGATGATGATGATGGGTTTCTAGCTTTTGCACAAACAGTTTCACAAGATCCGATTGATCATAATTTCCATTTCCCTTTTTGTCTTCAGTCGGGCTGGGTTTGTTTCGTCCCGGGAGTTTAGATAGCTGAAATTATACTGAGATAGAGTTAGTCTACTGTTGCAAATAGATGTTTATATATATATATATATATATATATATATATATATATATATATATATATATATATATAGATTCAGTTGTTGAGTGAGGGTTTTCATGTGCGCTAGACATATGCAAAAATTAAGTTTAGTTACTGAGATAAATTCAATGTTTAAAACCAGTGGCGAGTCAATAAAATAAAATAGAAATAGAACGGTTTCGAAACGAGGTTACCACGGTTTAAGCACCGAAACGTCGCCGGTAAACAAAGATGTGATTGAACTGCATTTCTATTGGGACGATTACAGACCCAGCCCGATTGAAAACAAAAAGGAAATGGAAATTGTGATCAATCGGATCTTTGTGAAACTTTTAGTGCATAACTAGAACCTGTTTATGCAAAACGCAGCTTTGGAAAATTAAGATACAACAACGAAATTAGACAAATGAAGTCGGAGAAACGCTTGTTCTTATGAATAAAAATGATATATTAATCAAATGAGCAATGCTCTTCAAGATAAACGGAAATTCAGACCGTGACAAATAGAAAAAGGCAGACAGGAAGCTACCGAGAATTAAGTATGTCACGAGATTATAAATTCGCGTGAATAAGTTGTAATGCGAACCGATGATGAAAATTCTAACAAAATCGATAATGAAGTACTTTGTCTCAAACAAGCAAAACCAGTCAACAAACGGGCTTCCTGATTATATGGCATGCTGGAGGTTCATAAATTAGTTGGAACGAGGAATAATAATGCCAATTATCAGTAGGACCCAGCAAAAATTTTCGGAACAATTATAGACATTCCTACTGCCAAACTTTTGTGTCCGCGTTAATCAATACTTCGTAGATAAAGTGAAATCGAACACTTTCCAACAAGGTATTTTCTCTGTGAGCACGGTGTCAAACCTGACAATTGAACTAAAAATGAAGTTACGAAACGTAGAGACAAACTTGAAATACTTGGCTCAACGGTATTCTCGGACAATCTATTTGTGAACGTCTTCAGAGTGATGGGACCAATGAGAAGCCATCAGGCAATGCAAAATCGACGCTTTCAAACTGGAAATGTAAAGGAATCAAGATTTAACCAACCTATGAGTGCTATCAATTTGTTTGCAACAGACCAATGCGGAAATAACTTGAAAAATCATACAATGAATTCGTTTGAAGTCAGATATATGTTTAAAAAAATTCTGTTCACAAAATAGCGATATCCTATAAATGGATAACGATATTAATTAACCACCAATGCACAAGGCTATAAGTCATGTAAAATAAGTACGGTCTATATTTCATACCTGTCGATGGAATGTCGGTGGGTAGTTCCTTGGGTAATTCTACTTGCTGACGTATAGATTTTCTATCTGTAAACATGAAAACTGATATCGCATATTAAACAATACTGTCATATAAATTTAATACTTAAATTTTGTTGAAACTTTTGCAGCGCTGTCCTTTTTGTTTTTAATCCATCTTTTCTACTGCGTGACAGTTGATTGCACTTGTGGGTTGCTAAATTCTTGAATTCTTTCCATTTCCAGGGAGTATTGATTTTGTTTTGTCTGTATATATATATATATATATATATATATATATATATATATATATATATATATATATATATATATATATTCTTTTGAAATGCGAGCTTTAATAAAATTCATTGTTCCCTTCTTGAGTGCAAAAACAAAAAGAAATTTTATCAGATATAAGAAAATTTTCTTTCTCATGGTCTTCTCAAATATCTACTCATGAACATACCTTTATATATAAATTGGAAAGCAAAACAAGATAGAAATATGTGAACATAGAGAGAGTGTGAAAAATAGAAACCAATCAAATTGCGTGCGTCACATCCAGTTCAAGCTCAATGCTTGTACGTGCTTCTTCTGCTTACATAAATCCGGCTGCAATTTGTTTATCCATAAGGCTTCGTATGTGGCTAGCTCCCTTTTGTTTTTGCATTTAGTAATTACTTTGAATGCTACGTCTGGAGAACATACGTGCGATGTTTCGATGATGTGTTGCGCAATAGCAGACGTGTATTCACCATTTGTTTTAAAACAGGCGTTCAAGTTGCAATGTTCTCTCATTCGAGTAATTAACCGTCTGGTCGATCGGCCTACGTAAGTTGATCGACAACTTGTGCATGTATATTGGTAAATAATATTTGATATCGACATTGACGGCTGTTTCTCTTTGATTGCTGGTAAAGGCAAGTGTTTTACCCTAAATAACACTCGTAGTTTGGCTGCATTAAATGTGCGTGTCAATGCTGCTTCAACTTTCTTTCGTGATTGCGACCTGTTTTTAAGTACAAGAAATATATCATCCACGTACCGTATATATTGAGCACATTTACTTATGTCACTCTTTAATGATGTATTTTCTAGGTGCCCTAGAAAAATCTCAGCCAACACTGGAGATAAGGGGCTTCCCATTGCGACACCATCAGTCTGTTTGTAGATGTTTCCATTAAAACGAAATCGTACGTCTTTCGTGCATAATAAGATAAGCTTGCGTAGAGTTTGACCTGGCACCGGCGATGGTAATATATCGTGTTCTACCGCTTTGACTATAATGTCAATGGTTTTATCAATTGGAACATT
>JAQBSW010015068.1:0-10425 GCA_029291075.1 Eudiplozoon nipponicum | reverse complement strand
AAATTGTTCTGCTTAATTTACCATTAGTTTCTTTCTTTAATAGTACATCTAGGAAAGACAGACATTCATCTTTCTCGTGCTCTGACGTGAAACCGATATTCTTGAACCATTACGTAAACTACTAGGTAATCATTCGGTTGCCGACTCGTTTGAGTTTGTAAACAAAATTCAAGATATAAATGTTAAAAACAAGATTATGGTATCTTTTGATGTTACGTCTTTGTTTACAAATGTTCCAATTGATGAAACCATTGACATTATAGTCAAAGTGGTAGAACACGATATATTACCATCGCCGGTGCCAGGTCAAACTCTACGCAAGCTTATCTTATTATGCACGAAATAAGTACGATTTCGTTTTAATGGAAACATCTACAAACAGACTGATGGTGTCGCAATGGGAAGCCCCTTACTCCAGTGTTGGCTGAGATTTTTCTAGGGCACCTAGAAAATACATCATTAAAGAGTGACATAAGTAAATGTGCTCAATATATACGGTACGTGGATGATATATTTTTTGTACTTAAGAACAAGTCGCAATCACGAACATTGCTTCAAAGTTTCAACAAAGCACATAAGAATATCGGTTTTACGTCAGAGCACGAGAAAGATGACTGTCTGCCTTTCCTTGATGTACTGTTAAAGAAAGATACCAATGGTAAATTAAACAGAACAATTTACCATAAACCAACATGGTCTGCACAGTATTTACATTACAGCAGTTTTGTGCCATTTCAATATAAATTATCAACAGTTCGTGGTTGCTTTTCAAGAATTGACAGTTTGGTTAGTCAAGATTCTAAAGAAAATGAATATAATAAAGCAATTAACGATTAAATGTCTAATGGCTATCCCAGACAATTAATTGAATCAATTATTAAAAGGGGAGTTAACCAGAAACAGACGTACTATGTGCCAGAGAAGAAAACCGTCTACCTAAACATCCCATTTATGGGGGATGCAGTTTCCCGAATGGCAAAAAAGAAAGTTGAAGCAGCATTGACACGCACATTTAATGCAGCCAAAATACGAGTGTTATTTAGGGTAACACACTTGCCTTTACCAGCAATCAAAGAGAAACAGCCGTTAATGTCGATATCTAATATTATTTACCAATATACATGCGCAAGTTGTCGATCAACTTACGTAGGCCGATCGATTAGACGGTTAATTACTCGAATGAGAGAACATTGCAACTTGAACGCCTGTTTTAAATCAAATAGTGAATACACGTCTGCTATTGCGCAACACATCATCGAAACAACGCACGTATGTTCTCCAGACGTAGCATGTAAAGTAATTACTAAATGCAAAAACAAAAGGGAGCTAGCCACATACGAAACCTTATGGATAAACAAATTGCAGCCGGATTTATGTAAGCAGAAGAAGCACGTACAAGCATTGAGCTTGAACTGGATGTGACGCACGCAATTTGATTGGTTTCTATTTTTCACACTCGCTTTGTTCACATATTTCTATCTTGTTTTGCTTTCCAATTTATATATAAAGATATGTTCATGAGTAGATATTTGAGAAGACCATGAGAAAGAAAATTTTCTTATATCTGATAAAATTTCTTTTTGTTTTTGCACATAAGAAGGGTACAATGAATATATATATGTTTTTATACATATTGATATGTATTTTATATATTAATATAAGGTGTGCATAACCTAATAAATATTTATTACTAATGTATATATATATATAGGATTAGGGATGTTGGACTCATACTGTTGCTTATATCCATATATATATGTTTTTATACATATTGACATGTATTTTATATATTGATATAAGGTGTGACTAACGTAATAAATATATAGTAAGAATAGAAAATATTCATGTTTAACAATTAACAATGGTCCTTCTTCTAAATATATATATATATATATAAAGGTGTTACGATATTATATTTAGATATATATGTATATAGATATAATGAATTATTTTAGTCATATGAGCAAATAGTCTTATGCAATTATTTCTATGAGTTGATTAACTTCGCATTGTGCTTACGATTAGTTTTTTGAAAAACGTTAGTTGTCCATACTATCTCTATCTTTCTCTCTTTAATCTTTCACCTAAGCGTCGCTATGACATTCACTCTCCATCCATCTACGTAACTTGCTGCTCCATATTTGAACTAATTTTTTGCTATGTGCGCAATACCTCACACACCATTGTATACATTAGAGTTCCCGGCTTTAAATAAAATACAATATATGACATTCAAGGTTTTAGTTTTTTATCATTTTTGAATTTTGATTACCGTGACATAGTAGCAATACAGTTATAACAAATAACAAAAGTTTCGATACTGTCTCTCTCCCCTACAATATTCTGCATACGAGATGAGATTACGTATACCGGGAATTTGAGATAGGTGAGGTAGTGATTGGTCTGCTAATTATAAATAGTTATATATTGAGTTTAGTTACTGAGACAATTTCTATGATTAAAAATAGTGTTGATTCAATTATATATAAATAGATTGGTTTTGGAACGAGGTTACCACATTTGCTTAAATCTGCTATTGTGAAGTTTGTACTGTGCTGTGTTGCCTGAGGATGGTGCTGGAAAGTAGGCACCGAAACGTCGCCAGTAAACAAAGATGTGATAGAACCGCATTTCCAGTTGAAAAAAGAAGAATTCAACCCGATCAAAGACAAAACAAAATCGGAAAGTGTGAAGAATCGGATCTTTGTGTAACTGCCCGTGTACAACTATTACCCGCGTACGCAAAACGCGGCATTGAATTAATTGAATTGTACACACGGCAACAAAATTTCAAAAAATACTAGTGTCTCTCATTATCTACGGTCGGTTAACTGTTTTTTAACGTCGCATGGAACTTACTTGCTACAAGGCAGTTTACAGGCGCGTAACTGCTCAGAAAAATTTGCCGACATATTGCCTAAATGAAATTCAAATTTAATTCACGCGTTACTTATTAAAACAAGCGAAATTTGCCGTTAACCAACAATGTGCGAGGTTACGCTTGCACAAATATATAACCACTGTGCATTTACCATGCATCAACAAACATGTTTGACACATCCTGCTGAGCACTACTCGTGAATGCTGTCACGTAATAAATTTGACTGTTTGCCTACGCTGACTTCTGGACTAGCGTCAGTTACGTTGTATCACCTAGTCACTTGGATCTCAGTCACGCCTATTTTCTTGTTACTGCAGAAATAGTCATACAGATCGATTATCTATTAATCGGACCTCTACGTGTGCCAGTCACCACGGTGTCTTCGCAGATCTCCAACAAGACAATTCTGAGCCTTCACACAGCAACTCACCTCTCTGGTTTCGAATCAACAACGAAGGAACACCAATAAGTCAACAAATGCTGGCCTCAAGTGTCTAGGAGTACTACTGGACACAGCAACCTATCTATCTTTTTCGGCATTTGCTTGAGAACGCAGTTCCGGATCTGATAAGAGCCACATACAGTAGCTTTATCGCATTATGTACGGCCTTTAACTACTTTGTAACGACGCACGGCATTTACTTGCAGGCGGGGCGTTTAAAAATTGTCGACAGCGCCAGGATACTGAGAACAGTACTGTTCATATATATGGAAAGCAAAATTAGATATGCGGCTGTCACCTCTAATAGTCTTGTATACATTGTACTTGACTGGAAATGTCGGCCGAACAATTTCTCTGCAGTCAAGAAAATTAACTGTTTGTAGCTTTCGCCACACACATATATATAGAAAATACAATAAAAAATTAATTGATTACCCGGGTGGTAGTAAAAATAAATTAAATCATGTTTGCGTGCATGAAGTAAACACCAATCAAATTGTATTTAACAAGTCGTTGAACAACATAGAAAAACTACCGCCAGACGCAACACACTCACATGTTTCGACCATCCATGATCATCATCAGAGTACGAGGGAAAACTGACTAGGGAGGATCAATCCGCACTGCACATACATGGGAAGCAAAATTCACTAGTCAATTTGCCGTCGTACTTTGATGATTATGGAAGGTCGAAAGGCGTCAGTGCGTGCGACTGGCAGCAGTTTTGCTATGTTGTTCGACAACTGCTTAAATACAATAGGATTGATGTTTACCCTTAACTCGCAAACTTACTGTTATTTTTATTATTGTTATCAACATCCGCGCAACCAATTAATATTTAATTGTATTGTGTATATATATGTGTGGTGAGAGCTGCAAACAGTTAATCATCTTGACAAGAGAGAAATTGTAAGGCTGACATTGTTAGTCAAGTACACTATATGCAAGAATATTAGAAGTGAGAGCCGCATATTTAATTTTTCTTCCAAAATATGTGCAATGTGGTTTGATCCTCGCTAGTCAGTATGGAAGACCGAAACGCGTCAGTGCGTGCGCCTGGCGGTAATTTTGTTATGTTTTTCGACGACTGGTTAAATACAATGGGATTGGCGTTTACTTCAAGCTCGCAAACTTGATTTAAATAATTGTTACCACCACCTGCGCAATCAATTAATGATTAATTGTATTGTCCTTTTATTTGTGTGGCGATAGCTGCAAAACTTTAGTGTTCGTGACTGCATAGAAGTTGTGCGGCCGACATTTCCAGTCTTAGCAATGTATGCGAGACATTTAGAGGTGATAGAAGCATAACTAAATTTTCTTCCCATATATATGCGATGCGGTATTAGCCTCGCTAGTCAGTTTGCCTTCGTACTCTGAGGATGATCATGGAACTTCAAAACACGTCAGTGAGTGCGACTGGCGGTAAGTTTTCTTTGTTGTTCGACGACTGATTAAACACAATGGTATTGGTCTTTACTTCAAGCTCGCTAACTTGATTTAAAGAATTTCTACCATCACTCGCGCAATCAATTTGTGTTTAATCGTATTGTCTATATATATATATATATATGTGTGTGTGGCGAAATTGGTAAAGAGTTAATGTTCGTGACTGCATAGAAGTTGTGCAGCCGACATTTTCAGTCACGTACAATGTATGCGAGACTATTAGAGGTGATAGACGCATAACTAAATTTGTTTCCCATATATATGCAATGTGGTATAATCCTCGCTAGTCAGTTGGCCTTCGTACTCTGATGATGATCTTGAAAAGTCGAAACGCATGAGTGCGTGCTACTGGCGTTATTTTATCTATGTTGTTTGACGACTGATTAAACAAAATGAGATTGGTGTTTACTTCAAGCTCGATAACTTGATTAAAATAATTGTTACCACCACTCGCGCAATCAATTTATGCTTAATTTTATTATCTATAAATATGTGTTGGGAAAGCGGCAAAAAATTAATGTTCGTGACAGCAGAGAAATTGGGCGGCCGACATTTCCAGTCAAGTACAATTTGTTCGAGACTATTAGAGGTGCGTGATGCATAACTACATTTGCTTCCCATATAAACTCAATGTGGCTCGATCCTCGCTGATCAGATTGCCCTCATACTCTGATGATTATCATGGAAGGTCGAAACGCGTCAGTGTGTGCGGCTGGCAGTAGTTTGGCTATGTTGTTCGACGACTGGTTAAATACACTGGGATTTGTTTTTACTTCAAGCTTGAAAACTTGATTTAAAGTAATGTTACCACCACCTGCGCAATCAATTAATGATTATTTTTGTTATCTAAATGTATGTGTGGCGAAAGCTGCAATCAATTGATGTTCGTGAATGCAGAAATATTTGGCGGCCGAAATCTCCAATGAAGTACAATTGGTGCGCGACTATTAGAGGTGAAATACTCATAACATAATTTGCTTCCAATATATGCAATGCGGTATGATACTCCTAGTCAGTTTTCCGTCGTATTCTGATGATCATCATTAAATGTCGAAACCTGCCAGTGCATGCGACTGCCGGTAGTCTTGCTATGTTGCTCGACGACTGGTTAAATACAATGTAATTTGTGTTTACTTCAAGCCCGCAAACTTCATTTAAAAAATTATAACAACCACCCGTACAGTCAATTAATGCTTAATTATATTGTTTATATATGCGTGGCGAAGGCTGCAAACAGTTAGTGTTTGTGACTGCAGACAAATTGTGCGGCCGACATTTCCATTCGTGCACAATGTATGCGAGACTAATAGATGTGAGTGCCGCATATCTAATTTTGCTTCCCATATATATGCAAAGCGGTTTGATCCTCGCTAGTCAATTTAACCTCGTACTCTGATGATGATCATGGAAAGTCGAAACGCGTCAGTTCGTGCGACTAGCGGTAGTTTTTCTGTTGTTCGACGGCTGATTAAATACAATTGGATTGGTGTTTTATTCAAGCTCGCAAACTGGATTTAAAGAAATGTTTCCACCACCTGCGCAATCAATTGGTGTTAAGTTTTTTTTCTACATGTATGTGTGGCGAAAGCTCCAAAAAGTTAATGTTGCTGACCGCAGAGAAATTGGGCGGCTCACATTTCCAGTCAAGTATAATTTGTGCAAGACTATTAGAGGTGAGAAACGCATGACTAAATTTTCTTCCTATATATATTCAATGCGTTATTTTCTTCGCTAGTCAGTTTTCCGTCGTACTCTGATGAGGATCCTAGAATGTCGGAACGCATCAGTGCCTGCGACTGGCTGAAGTTTTGCTATGTTGTTCGACGACTGTTTAAATACAATCAAATTGGTGTTTACTTCAAGCTAGCAAACTCAATTTAAAGAATTGTTTATAGACGTGTTTTTATATCGCAAACAATTCTTCATAAATACGATAAACTGTTATTTTTTATTGTCATGTGGAACAAGGAAAAGTCGACGGTAGCGCACCGGATCATCCTTTTCTTCACCCGTCTTTTTAGTTACTGTTTTGTTGGGCAGCTAATTTTTTGAGGGTTTTTTCTGTCGTTCTGAACGCCTCTTTTACGTACAAATTGTGCCAAAATGTGGATTTAGTTAGTAAATCACGGAAAATTGTTCTTGTGGAAGCCCATTTGTGATTTTGTGAAAGCACATTTAGTCTGTTAAATCGCAGAACACTTTACGCTCGTGGACTTAGATTTGGATTCTGATTCTGTTGAAAAAGATTTCGTCAGTTTTTTGTGTTCTTGGAAAGAGACTTTGTCAGTTTCAACTGTGGAAGTAGATTATGGTAGAAATTTAGTTAATAATTGTACTTTTAAAGGAAACGTTTGTTTTACATTTTTTCTATATATTTTTAAGTCTCTTATGCATTTAATGTCCAGTAAATCACTTCCAAACATGAATAGCATGAATTCTAATCTAGCTCAGTGTCCATCCGCTGGTCTCACATCTGATGACACTAGGCTATGTACTCTGGAGAGATGTATTATATATTTGAGGAAAATTCTTTAATGAATCGTAATCGACAGGACATATGCTAATATAACCACGAACCAACACCGTCGAACTTAAAAGAAACGACAATCGAGCCGACCTCGGTCATTCAGTCGATATTTTACGAATGGTTGGCGCTTTAATCGCCAAAAGTATTTTTTATAATTGTTGAAATTGCGTGCATTGTTCGGAGAACTTACCAAAAGAATGCCAGTTTCATTCCTTAGATGACCATAATCAACAACAACATAGTTTCTGTTCTTCACGTACAAATTTTCAAACACCTACAGCTGTAGTTTTTGTTAACTACTACCGTCCACGCCGAATATGCCACATAGACAGAAAAATTGACAATGTCAGTCGCAATCACCAGCCAACTTGTTTGCATGACGCGGTCAAACAGAAAAACAAATTTCTGCATCTCCTTGATTTCAGAAATGGCGAAGCATTCATCATTGACACAGGTGCAGCACTCTCAGTTCTCAAGGGTGATTAAATGACAGAGATGTCGCTACGCGTTGTACTCGCAATAGCAACAGGGGAGCCCATACTTACTTATGGATGCCGGTATCGCACACTCAACATATATTTACGACGTCAATTTACTCACAATTAATCGTCGCCGAGGTCTCAAACAACATTCTAGTCCTTGATTTCCTGTTGGGATATCTGCTCATTTTTGAACTTGCTAATCAAAAAATCATCAACCAATCCACCGGACTTGAGCAAGGTGTTTGGACACTTGCTTTTGAGCTTTTGAAGTTACAGGTCATTCAGCTAATACCAGTGCATAATTCAGCAGAGATATCAGCAGCACTTTGAGAACAAAAGTCGCTGTTCGATCTCAGCAAGTCAGAGCTACGAGTCTCCAACACGATGCACCATGTCGTCACAGAAGGACAACATATTCCACTGAAGAAGCGACCACTCGCTCCGCTAAACTGAAAGCTGCCCAAGGAGAATTATCAAGACTATTGAAAGAGGAAATCATAAAAATAGAGAAAAGTTCATGGGCGTCATCACTACACTTAGTCCCCAAATCAAACGGATCGTACAGAGCCCGTGGAGATTATAGCAAGTTAAATTTGGTGACCAAGTCTGATGCATATCCTATTCTCAATATTAACACCTTATGTGAAAAACTCAGTGGTAGCAATTTCTTCTCAGTGATTGATCTCAGACATGCCTAACATCACATCTCGGTAGCACTAAAAGATATTGAAAAGACTGCGGTCATCACACCATTTGGCCTTTAGAATATCTTTACATGCCTTTTGGTCTCAAGTGTGCCACTCAGACATTTCAAAGTTTCACGGATAACATATTTCGTGACGACGTTGCTTACTGTATGTCATATCTCGGTGACATAATGGTATTTAGTCCACACTTAGAATCTCTTGCCAAACATTTAAGAAATGCCCTCTCGCACTTATCCAACAACGGATTCAAGATCAACGGTGACAAGACACAGAGTGCAACTACATCCATGGAATTCGTAGGGCATCGTATTAAGCCACAATGTATTCTACATTTGCCGTCGAAGGCAAATTAAATCAAGAATAAATAGTCAACAAAGACTGTAAGTGAGTTGCAGAAAATTTTATAAGTCATTATTACAATGGCAATTTCTTCCCGGCCCATCAAGACAACTTTATTCGTTGTGTAATCACCTGCGGAATCGAGAAGGACTTAGAAAAACTCAATCATTTCTTGGTCATCTATAGACGAGGAACTACTTCCACTCGCCCTCAACTCGTTAGCAAATGCTACAATGCTAACGTACCCAGATTTTCAAAAACTATTTTTACTCACGACAGATGATTCTGAGTTTGCTATTGAGGCCACTTTTGAAATAGAGATCGACGGATTATGGAAGCCTATCAGTTTATATTCGGGAACTCTCCAACCAGTAGAAACAAGATACGATACATTCAGTCGAGAACTCCTCGCCATCTGCGACGCAGTGCGCCACTTCATTAGCAGCATAGACAGCAACAGATTTGTTGTATTTACAGATTATGCACCATTAGTGAGCGTTTTTTGAAAATCGACTTCATTTATCGCAGAGTAACCTGCCAGATTAGAAAGACTGCTTTCACATCTGAGCAAATAGCAATTCAACATCTTTCATGTCAAAGGGGTACAAAACTTCATTGCAGACGCAATTTCCAGGCTAGACGAATCGCTACAACCACCTTCGCCATCGCTATTCACTGTCAACTCCGTGACACTCAGTGAATCTGAACTAACGCCATCCCTCCTGCGAACGGAACAACACGGTGAAAAGCACATTCAAAGATCAATAGCCCGTCACCCCACCAAGTTCATATGCCGTCTCTGATAAGGCTTTCCAATCGTTTAGTTCACGGTTACGCAGCCTAATAATCCAGTTCAGAGAAAAGGTTTAGACTCATTCACTTAATTTCTCACTCAGGAAGCAAAACGACTATCCGACTTTATACACATCGTTTCTTGGGTCACAGGCTCAGACAGAACGCTAAACGATGGGTCTTCAAGTGTGTCATATGCCAGAAAAAAAGGTGACACGACACACTCGTTCTAAATTGCAACATTCCCGATTTAATTCTCGACTATCCATCATCCACATCGACTTAGTTCATCTGACCTTCAAACTATGATTGGTAGATTTACACGATCGCCTGCGGCATTACCACTTGGCATCATTTCCGCAGACGAAGTAACTAACGGTTTTATCTCTGAATGGATATCCAATTATGGTGTTCCCAACGAGGTCATCACTGATAGAGGCACTTGCTTCTCATCGGATCGTTTCAAAACCACCTTGCCGTTCATGGCATGCACCATAAGCCAGACGACTGCCTACCATGCCCAATCTAACGGTATGGTAGAGAGATTGCATAGGGAACTCAAAGATGTTTTAGCATCCTCGTCCATTAATGGCAACTGGGTCGATGCACTAACATTAGTTCTGCTTAACACGCGTTCCCGCACTCATAAATCCATTAAAACGTATGGCATGGATCTACGCCTGCCTAGTCAGCTCCCACGTCTACTACCCGCACAGGATGACCCACAAGACGAAGCTACCCGCCTCCGACTTCATTTCAGTAACATGTCTGAACAGCAGCCGAGACATACGCCTCGTCCAGTCTTC
>JAQBSW010015067.1:0-10435 GCA_029291075.1 Eudiplozoon nipponicum | reverse complement strand
CTGTCGCTGTATAGACATTGGTGGATTAATTTTGACGGATACATTTCAATTATTTCACGGTCCTTTTATGCCACACATACGGGATACTGGGCAATAACCTATCTTCAGTGTCTGCATCGGTATAATTTTAATTAATTGTATTGAATGTTACATTAAAATCTCGCATCTATACTTAGGCAGTATAATGACAGCCAACGTACTAAAAGACAGTCAAATTATTTTAACATTTTTTTTCATATCAGAAACAGTGATTCAGTTTCCCTAACAAGTCCACTATCTCAGTAACACTGGTCCCAATTTATTTAGAACGTGTGCATCATTGTGACTAGCATGACTGCTTTTATTATGCCAATAAAATTTGGCATATTGCTGCATCGTATAGTGTGTCATAAAATTTACTGCACGTCTTCATTAGCTAAAGTAAATTGTTATTTCTCTGAATGCCACTATGGCAGGATGTTTCCCTATGGAAATTTTGACCAAACAATACGGCCCGTTAGTTTCGGCCTTTCAATTTGCCCGTTTTAGCTAGCCAACGGTTCAGAGAATATCATCAGATTGACGTGAACTCGAAATTTGTGCAAACACAAGTCCAATTATAGGTGTACATTTGTCAGTATAAACTAAGCAATTTGTGATTTACAAAAGGCAAATCATCCAGTAGACCGGTTTCGTCATTAAAGGGAAATCTTTACGTACTGTCCATAATTTGCCGCGGACAAGATTTAGTGTTTATATCAAAATCGTTACCTAGAATTATAAATATTTTGTATCACCTGCCGCGCAATCAATACTTGTTTAAATGGGCTTTTAATTTCGAATCGTTTAAACAGGGTACGAGACGAGGTCATAGAGCATACCTTCTATCTTGAAACTTGCCATTAGACACAGGTACAGTCAGAACTTCTTGAGTATTCATCTAATTTCTAACGAAAAAAGAATGATATATTTTATTAATGAGTGTTGGCCACTACGTGATGAGTTCCCAATAAGGACGAAACCGGTCTACTGGATGAATTGTCTTTCTAGCACTAAAAAATTCTTAGTTTATACTGAAATATGTAAGTAATTAATGGGTCAGGTGTTTACATCAAGATCGCAACCTTGATTATAATATAAGTTATCACCGCCCGTGCAAACAATATTCGTTTAATTATATAAATGGTCCACTGCATTACTACGTCCCAATGTACTGTGGTGTCTGTTCAGCAATGACAGATTGGGGATTGTTAAAGGGATGCCATATAAACTCCACCTAAATGAAAAGTTAACTGAGAAACAGGAGTTATTATATAACTGATAATTGTGTGTAGTGTGCGAGAGGATAGCTCAGTGGCTAGAGCACCTGATTCAGAAGCAGATATGCTTATGATCGAGCCCTGTTCGTGGAAAATTCTTCACAGTAAGTGATGAGTCCCCAATAAGGACGAAACCGGTCTAATGGATGAATTGTATTTTCAACACTCTATAATACTTAGTTTATACTGGATGAATTGCCATTATTTACACTGCCAATTCTTGGTTGCGTATATAATGAGTTATTAAAGGACCGGTGTTTCTCAAGATCACAACCTTGATTAAAATGAGGGTCAGTAGCATTGCAGTCTACATTTGCGAACCTTGCGTTTAAAATAATACAGTAAGCCGGTTATTCAAGAATAAACTTTGCGGAACGCTTAATTATATATTTTATGTTTAAAAGCAGCCATTATAGCCGTGGATGTATATAATATCTAATCCAAACATTTCTCGTCGCATTGTATTGTCAGTGTAAAAACGGTGTAATATACTGAGGCGTATTGAAAATATAATTTAACAATAATTGATTGTGCGGGTGGTGATAACAATTCTTTAAAGCCAGTTTGCGAGTTTGGAGTAAACACCAATCCAATTGTATTTAACCAGTCGACGAACAATATAACAAAACTTTAGTGCGTTGCGGCCGGCGGTAGTTTTGTCATGTTGTTCAACGACTGTTTAAATACAATGGGATTGGTGTTTACTTCACGTTCGCAAACTTGATTTGAAGAAGCGTATTGACATTCTTCTATCTAGACGTGCAGCAGTAGGTGAGCTGCTATAATTACTCAACAGTTTAGAATGATCGTATGGCAATCGTAACACGTCTGACAACAGGTTATAAGCGTAAACTTATGTAGCCTACGCTGCGTAACCTTCATTCATTTATCCTATTTACGCGTATTGATTTTAATTAGACTGCATTTTCTTTTTTTTGTGATGATTGTGTGTAAAATTGCCTTTCAAATAAAAGATGCCGCATTGATTATGAATTTGAAACAAACAATCATTGTACTATGGATATTGTGATGCTAAGCCGCGTCTAATCTGACAAAATTCATGTTACAGTGCACAAAAACTACAATGCAACAGAGAAACAAAGACGTTTTAGCACAATCATTGCAACAAAAATACATCAATTTAAAAAAAAGCGTCGAAATGAATCCCTAACCAAACCTGTATAGTATTTCCCAGAACAAAGTGATGTACTTTTGTCGGCAAATCACCTATTGATCAGTTTAAGCCGTGGCGCAAAATTGAACACAAAACTAGCATCTATATAATTGGACAGATTTGTTTCTTTTTCTGCATTATATTGTTGTAGAATATTAGCAAACCGAATTATATATTTATATTAAAATGTCCAAAAATATATATTCCTTATATATATATATATATATATATATATATATATATATATATATATATATATATATCTATATATATACATATATAAACATATACTGAGCATTATCGTTGTCACACACACACACACACACATATATATATATATATATATATATATATAGTATATATATATATATATATATATATATATATATATATATATAAATATAAAAAGGGATGTATGCCAAGAAAATATGTCAGTATATTGGTACTCTAATGTAGTGCATTCCTTCAGTAATGTAGTGGTTGAATTGTTAGACTGATGGAAATGCACCCTGGTTCGCGCCCTATCCGAGGCAATCTTGGCACAACTTTATCTATGCCAGAAATATATTGAACTATTATTTTTTGGTAAACCCGGCAAAATTGTGTCCTCGGGTACAAATGAATCTATAAAGCATTAAATGCCCAAGTCACATGCAATAGGTTGTCCTTCATGTAGAAATTCGTTGTGGCAACATTCAACAGAACTATCTACACACCTCGTCACATTTGGATTAGTAGTTAGATAACACCAATGGGTAAATAAAGTTGAGTTTAAATAAATTTCGTATGTACGGTTATTGCAAGCAGCCGTAAAGGCTTTCATTGGTGCATTGTCTAAAAGATTGGAATTACAAATAAGATGATGAATTTGTCATATTGTTTGACAACTGGTTAAATAAAATGGGATTGGTGTTTACTTCAAGCTCGCAAACTTGATTTAAAGAAGATGATGAATTGTTGTTCGTGGTCTAAGCGTAGTATAAAGATTCCCGCATTAATCAAGTAAAACAATGAACATGATACATATTCACATATTTGGCTAACCCATTCTAATTTATTTTTATTAGACTGGACTTTGAATTTAGTGGGCCCTTCGAATGTTCATTTTGATCTTGTTTTAAAACAATTATCGCAGAGATAAAATTTTTGGAAACACTGGAATTTTCTCACAATGTAAGCATACCCGACAGCAAACAGGTTAGGATTTATATAAATAAACGAACAATGTTTGCACGGGCGGTGATAACATTTACTATAATCAAGGTAGCGAAATTGATATAAACACCTTACCCATTAAGTACATACATTTGTCAGTATAAACTAGAAATTGTATAGTGTAGAAAAGGCAATTAATCCAGTAGACCGGTTTCGTCCTTATTGAGAACTCATCATTTACTGGCCAGAATTTACCGCGGACCGGTTTAGGATTTAAATAACGGATAGCATTTATTAACCAATAAAAATCTCTATCAACGAAGCATTGATTCGCAATAATAATTCATTTAATTTCATCTCAATCAGCTCCATTTTTTGAGAGATTTTGCATTATTTCTTTACAGAGATGACAGCACTCTCTATGAATAGCCGGCTTTACTAGATATCGTGTAGTTCAGTTAAATTTCAAGGAACATGGCTCGGTATAGTCGACATTTAACTCTTAATCATACAGGTTTCTAAACGAGGCATTTGACAACGGTTAGTAGGCGTGTAATATTAATTATATTTAAAGGAACATTGATTATTCGAGGGGCCATAACAATTTTTCAAATCATGTTTGAGAGCTTGGTATAAACACCAATTGCTTTTTTATTTAACCGACTGAATGACGTCTGTATTGCTACGTTGCGCCACTGGTTTGCTACAAGTGGATTGGTGTTTATATCAAGCTTGCAAACTCAATTTACAGAATCTTATGATATTAATTAAATTGCAATGATTTTGCATTGTAATAGTTGCAAACACTTCGCTAAAATGTGTAAATCTAACATTGTGCACGGAGAAACGAAATTAAAGAATTATGGCTCCTCATAATTAACTAGGATTTGTTGACATTTATTGCGCTAATCTAATGCTTGACCACAACTGTCCAGTTGTTATCAATAGGATAGGATTGCCAGTACCAGAGCTCATCCGGAGAGGTAATTTTTTTATGAATAAGACATACGGCTTTTCAATTATAGCATTGATTTTTATGCCATCAGTCAGAATGCTTGGGGTGTTTTCGCTGCCGAAATATTTTGAATAAATTTATTTTCTACAATTGTCTTTTACGCATTGAAAACTATACTTGTAAATCAATGGGACCAGTTTCTGATTCAAAACTGTTCGGCCCCTCGTTCATCGTTTTAATGGCATGGCTTTTGCTTAAAAATGCTTTCGTATTACTCATTGAACTGAATTAATACTAAGTAACACAAACTAGAACCGTTGGTTCATTCTAAATTAGCATATCCTGAGGTTAAAATCATATTGACTACTTTCATTTTAACAATATATATCAAATTTAGCCGTACCTTTTTTCTACCTGCTTGTTTAATTGTCGACGCAAAGAGTTGACGTAAAATATAATTTCAAATTTTTGATGGTTATGTGGATACCGATAATGACCAAAGTAAAATTGACAAAGTAAACAATCAAGAGAGGCCTTAAATAGCACTGAGCACTGAGTTGAAATCAAGGCGAATCACAAAGTTTACCACGAAATTGGCCTTGGTAGTCCATTCGTGTGGCTTTCAAAAGGCAACGTTTCTACCTGTCTACACTTAATTGCAGAAAAGTCCAATTTTGCATCCACATTTGTTTATTGCATAATTTATTAGACACATCAAGAACGAGTAAACACGGCACTTTCCGCCTACTGCAGTTAAGATCTCTTAAGCATTAATTTATGCATTGTTCGGCCCTGTCGTACGTCTGACTACTCCGAAGTAGAGGGACTATAACGAACAGCCAACATTTCCAGTCAATTTCAATGTATGCGAGACTGCTAGAGGTGAGGTCCACATATCTAAATTTGATTTCCATATATATTCAATGCGGTTTGATCCTCGATAGTCAGTTTGCCGTCGTACTCTGATGATGATCATGGAAGGTCGAAACGCATCAGTGCATTGCGGCTGGCGATAGTTTTGCTATGTTATTCGACGACTGGTTAATTACAGTGGGATTGGTGTTTACTTCAAACTCGCAAACTTGATGTAAAGAAGCTCCATACTGTTTATGGTTTTCTACTACGACTTATTTAATTATAACGAAGTTGATAACTACAGTATATTGGTACAACTGTGATCCAAGCACTGATAAATTATAGAAGTTGCACTAGTGAAATTGAAGCTAAGCGCAATTTTACGATCCGCACCTCCTGTCAAAAAAATATTTATGCGACTTCTGAACTGAATGAAGATTGCTTTTGCGAACCTGGATTAATTGAAATTACCTGATATGCATTTTGACTAACGCAGCTGGCATTGTTCCAGTAGTTTTCTTTTGCTAAAATAATTCGGCTAAATTTCATCAGTTTCAATATACCTCACAAGTTTAACAAACGAAACTAATGAAGCAAGCCTAATCTGAACTTAACTCCGAGTCAAATCTTCATTGGAATACTCATAGCATTGCTTTTGCAAGAATTTAATGCTCAACTAAACTTATTAAAATGTTCTGATAAAATAGTATCTAGACTGAAGGAGTAAATCTAAAAAATATAATTTCTTGTATTGCTAGAAAATAACAATCGAAACGCATTTTACTAAAGTGTATTACATAGTTTTAGTTAACAATAACGCCATTGTTATAACAAAAAGCGAATTAAAGATATCACTTTATGTATTTCCTCAAAGCAAATAGGAAAACTAGCGCTGTTTATTTCAAATGTGTAGACAATCAGAAATACGCGCTTGAAGTAAACACCAGTCCAATTGTATTTAACCAGTCGTCGAACAACATAGAAAAACTACCGTCAGTCACACGTACTGGTGCATTTTGACCTTCCATGATCATCATCAGAGTACGACGGCAAACTGTCTAGCGAAGATATTGAAAGCAAAATTAAATATGCGGCTCTCGCCTCTAATAGTCTGGCATAAATTGTACTTGCCTGGAAATGTCGGTTCTGCATGATTTCGGTGTGCACGTCACTATTAACTTTTTTGTAGCGTTCGCTCATATATATATATATATATATATATATATATATATATATATATATATATATATATATATATATATATATATATATATATATATATAAGCAAACATAGGTTAAAGTGCGGGTGGTACTAATAAGGCTTTACCTAGTTAAGCTGAATAATCTTTACTTGACTTACAATTGTGAATTTAATTATTTGTCTAAATTTGTAACGTTGATAAATCTTAAGGTTGGTGAAACAATGAATTAAAATTATCAAAAATGCCCAATGCCAAAAGAACAGGAGTTTCTCTCACTAGACAATGAAACTGTAAGTAATAAAAATGAAATTTGGCCGAAAAACAATGTATATTGGGAATGTAGGAAAAATCATACAAATATTTAGTGATTTTGCCCTAATTGCTCGGTTAGGAGTAATTTGTTTTTTATTTATTAAGTGAGGCTTATCGAGTAAATTGTTACTTCCAAAAGGATAGGACAAAATCAGCTTGAACCACATATTTCAACAAAGTAGTTCACCAGATTTGAGTTTACTGGCTCAAATTCTCTATGAGTTTGCACGAATCCATTAATACAGTGCATATTTGATCAGTTAATGTTAAAGAATCGAACGGTGCATAAGAAACGAAACTAATGGGGCAGTGCGATTTTAGCGTATTCTCCAGACACATCATGTCCAAAATAAACATTTCAAAGTATAAAAACCTTGTCTTCATGGTTAAAATACACAATTGCATATAAATTAGCTCTCCGTCACAAACAGAATTTAATTGCCAAATATTTAATTGAATGTTGTCATGATTACCGCGGAATGTGCTAACTGGTGTCGATCAAAGCCAGAGTATATGTATTTGCTGGAGTAACAAGTGTTCAGAAAAAAGTGGTAATTCTCAATTTTGGCAAAATGGATCATACACTGAAATCAATTCTTTTGGTACCAACTATAGTGTTGAGATCATGTACATAATCGGCAACCATAGTGTTGGTACTGACACAATAGCCACAGTGGTGGTACCATCTACAGGCTTGGTATATATTTTATATATAGTGAATTGGCTTTGAAATCGCATTGTCGAAGACTTTATATGAAGTTGGCTTCACTACGAATAGTTTATAAATTCGTATAAGAGATTGAACGATCCAATTTTACCGCATTTATTAACCAAATATATAGTAGGTAATGAATGTAATACCGGCTCCTACATAAGAGTCGCCAGTAAGCACGAAATGAATGTACATGCGATTATACTTTCCTTTCATGCTGTCAGGTTTATCCTTCTGGTAATATTTGAACAAATGTTTTACTAGGTTGGCAACACAAAAAAATTTGCTTCATGGTTTTCTTTTATTTACTAAACATTTATAATCTACTTATGTTAAGAAAATGATCAATTTACACATAAAGTATAACGCATACGTATCAGTTTCAAATTTTTTTAATATAATGGTTTACAATAATTCAAAATCAACTTACTCGGAGAAATAAAACACTGTGCAGCTTTCACTAGACTGGATAATCCGGTTGTAATATATAATGTAATGTAATATAATGCTCTCAACAGATCAGTGGAGTAAAATTCAATAAGATAAACACACAACAACTTGTTTTGCTAATTAATGCGCACGCCTTTATTGTTTTCACGGGCAATGATAATTAGATAATTGATCGCGGTTAGTTAGAAAAATGCCACATGTTCATGTGATTACCTCATTCGCAGACACAAGAATGAACAATTAGAATGAATTTATGTTTAAATTTGTGTATGTGTGTCATGTGCATGTAAGTTGAACCGAGTTTCTTTTTCAATCATGCATGAAATTTTTGTCATGACATGTTTTAAATGGTACAAACAAGACTAAGTCATACACAGTTTCAACAAAGAAAAGCTGCCTTTTTATTATGGTTTATATTGTTCGGGGGTATTATTATTGTTTAACGAAATTTAACAATGGTCAATGAAGTTCAAATTAGAGGAATGAATAATGTAATAACCAGGCGATTATCCGGCGAAGCAGTTTAAAAGTTAACTGCTTGTATTAACGAAACTAATTTTTGACGAATAATGATCACTGGTATAAGGCGTTTCGGGCGCAACTAGAAAACACAGCGTATTAGGGTAAAGTTACAAAAGAAAATTGTTGTCAAAATTGTTCCTGTTAATCAAGATAACTTTAGTAAATAGCGTCATTTAACAGGGTGACGAAGTAACCACAATGCAGAAGGAAATAACAGTGAAAAACAATGAATATGTGAAACAATTTTCTATCCTTATTTTGTCTCACGACTGCTCGTTGTACATTCGCTCACAATCTCATTCACTTACTAATACACAAACACACACTCTCTCGCCCGGTAAATCCAATTTGTCTTTCTTCCCGTTCACAATGCAGAAATATTCCACAACTGATCAACACTACCACTATTCCTGTGAGATGATACAGTTGTTAATTTTGCACCCAATTTCTCACGAGCACTGTCAATATGTAAGTTCTATGTATTTGTACAAAATCAGCTAATAGTTTAGGCATATCGTAGAGCATAGAAAATAATAACATTTGTTGTGATAATGACAATAGTAATGATAATACGGATGATGATGGTACTATTACTAAAATAATACTAAAAAATAAAGAAATAACAACAAAATATTAATATGTATTCCATTTTGTATATTTCATTTGCTCTCGCGCCTCTGTCGGAGTCACTCATACTAATTGTTAACAATATGAACCTATTCCAAACACTATTATCATTAGCATATTATCAATGTACCTCAGTAGTATGTTAGTGCTTGTTATGAAAACATTTAAACAGTATTCTAGTGTTGACGTTTGTTTTGTTTCAACTGCGTTGTCTAACGTAACTTGCACACAATACTACTATTGGAATACAGAAAGGCTGTTCAAAAATGCGCGAATCGTTAATGTCCATTCAATAGTCTGTCATCGCCGTTTAATAATAACTAACCAATAACAAAGATATATTCAGAGACGCACACTATGAATGCATTCTAGTACACGCGAATAATATACAATAATTTTTCGCGCTCACACGCACTCGCCTTTCAGTCCTATTTCACATTCTTAAATTATTCTAATGCATACAAACGCGAACATCCTGTCGGTGTGTCAAATAATAGCCGCTTTTGTTTCATTCTCTCAGTCAAACCAGCATGCATTCTTCAAGCACGTCTAAACGGACACATAACACCATCACGACAAATCATTTTCCTAATGTTCGAATAAAAACCACGTACTGCACATAACAAAGAGGAACTACTGCTTAATATGTAAATAACGAAAGCATGATAATGAACGATTAAATGGACGGCCCTAATCCAATTTGATTTAACCGTCCCTCTGTCTGTATATTTAGCTTATCCTGGTGTCCAAAGTTGTACAATTTTTAGTCATGGAACTTGCGTTCGAAAACTGTTTCGTGATTTCCTCATCGCTAACGGTATGTGGACGGGAAGTAATTATACTTACTTCCATTATAGCAAAAGAGCTATTTGAAAAACTATCTTTTAATAAATACATTGATCCTTTGAATTCCCATACCATCTAGAATCTGTTTAAATGACTCTCAATTGACCAGTTTCGCAACACAGTTATACGCGTTGCGGTGTTTATACATACCGATGTGATATTTATTAGGAAACAAATCCTAATGGTTTTCAAACTGGTAATATTTAACATTTCAATATTTTTATCATATTTCTATGTTACCTCGCATTAATAATGTTTTGCATTATTATATGCGCAATCTTCGTTTATATATATATATATATATATATATATATATATATATATATA
>JAQBSW010015066.1:0-10437 GCA_029291075.1 Eudiplozoon nipponicum | reverse complement strand
ACTTATCCTACTCTTTGTAAAGTATAGGAATCCAAAATTGCCGATGAAATGCACGTGATCTTTTCAGCACAACAGAACACGAAATCTGCCTGGAACACGTTTGAGAATTACATTTCATAATCCAACATTAATATTATAATTTCCACACTGGGTTTCATAGGAATTGGTTTATGCATATTTTATAATGCACATGTTAAATATACAGGATTGGTTGTCTAATGGTATCGCATCGGAGCAATTATACCAATCATGTCCTACTAGATGGGTTGTCTTTGAAACTAATATTCTAAAATGCTTGTCCTATGAACAATGACTGGTTTACTTTTTTTGCAAACTTGACATTAACGCCAATTTCATTTTATTTAACCTGTCGCATAAAATGTAAAACTACCGCCAGTCGCACGCACTGATCGGTTTTGGCATTCACTCGTCATCATCTGACTAACCAAGATCAATTAGCAATGGTATGCACCATTTATTGAAAATTCTATTTGAGGCTCGCATACGTTGCTAATGAGTGTAAATTTCAGCTGCGCAATTTCTATATCGTTACAAGCATAATTAAACATTTTATAGCGTCAAACAATTATTGATGGCGCAAGTAATGCAAATAACTCTTTAAATCATATTATGGAACATGAGATAAACGCTAATCCAGGTTTATTTGGACAAGACATGATTACAGTCAGTCGTATGTGCTGATGCGCTCCAACTTCCAGTTACTAATATTCTACAATAATCACTAACGCACGTATTCAGCTAAAGTTTTACGCTAAGCTTAAGTAACAATCAAATTCCAGTGTTGATCACTTTCACTTTCCATGCCTTGAGCCAACGACATAGTATTGAAAATAATCATCAAAAAATACTTTATGGTTTAAAAACTTACACGATACACCAAGTGTTGTGATCAGAAAGAGGTCTATATACAAATACTGCATGTCTGCCAGATTACTTTTCACCTAATTGAGGAGAAAAAACCGAAAAAACAGAATTTGAGCAAATTTATGCGCAAAATTAACTGAAAATTAATTTGTCTTTCAAAAACACGCGCAATCAATGATTTATTCATTGTATGACCTATATAAATGTGGCGAAAGCTGCAAAAAGATAACATTTGTGACTATTGAAATTGTGCAGCCGACATTTCCAGTCAAGTATAATGTATGCGAGACTACTATGGGTGATAGCAGCCTATCTTGTTTTTCTCTCCATATATATATGCATTTCGGTATGCTCCTCGCTGGTCAGTTTTCCGTCGTACACTGATGATGAACGTGGAAGTTGGAAACACGTCAGTGCTTGTCACTGCATAGAAATTGTGCGGCCGATATTACCAGTCAAGTAAAATGTATGCCAGAATACTAAAGGCGAGAGCCGCATATTTAACTATGCTTTCTAAAAATATGCACTGCGATTTGATCCTAGCTATTCAGTTTGCCGTCGTACTCTGATGATGATCATTGAAGGTTGAAACACATCAGTGCGTGTGACTGACGGTAGTTTTGCTATATTTTTCGAAGACCGGTTAAATACAACGAAATTGGTGTTTACTTAAGCTCGAAAACTTGATATAAAGAATTGTTACCACCATCCTCGCAATCAATGATTGTTTAAGTTATTTGCCTTGCAAAAACACAAATATGTTTAACTAGACGAATATAGTATAAGAGTCGAGTTTCTTTTAAGTACACAAACATAATCTAAATATTTTTTCCTGCCAAATAAATGTTTGCTTAATTGTACAGCTTAAATAAATTTGTAGAAAGCGACAACAAAATCATAATCAAGATTGAATAGAAATTGAGCAATTGGCAATCCAATCAAGTAACACTAAGATGAGACTTCTAAATAGAAGAGCGAAATTGATGATTTACAATAGATTATTTATACAATTCTCTCTGAATCTAGTCAATCAACTTACCGTTGTGCTTTGCTAATGAACACGGAAGATCATAACGGGTCAGTACTTGAAAGTGTCGATATTTGGCTATTATTCGACAAAATAACAAAAATTTGGTCTTAATATCGAATACACAATTTTTTTATTAGGTGTGGCGCACTTAGTAACAAATTAGTTCAGTTGTGACCAAATCCAGCATAAACGGAAAGTATAATCTCGTGCACATTCGTTTCGTGCTTACTGGCAAATCATCAATAGGAGCCGGTATTACGCCCTTTATCCACTTTATATTTGGGTGATAAATGTGGGAGAATAGGACAGTACAAACTCGTATATGAATGTTTAAACCTGCAGTAGTGAAGCCAACTTCGAGCAGTCTTGGACAATGCAACATCAAAACTAACTCACTATATATATAATATATGTCCAGTCTGTAGTGAGTAAAGTGGGTAAAGTGGGTAATACCGATTCCTAATGATGAGTCGCCATCAAGCACTTTATGATCATATTTGAACTAATTTGTTACTAGGTGCGCAACACCTTATACACAATTGCATATATATATATTAGTTCTCTACCACAAGCAATATCTAACTGTTATATATTTAATTGAATGATGCCATGGTTACCACGAAATGTGATAACTGATATCGATCAAGTCCAGAGTGTATGGATTTAATGGAGTAAATAGGTACCTAGAAATTGCTGCACCCCTCACCTCGGTGAACTATATAAATTGATATTCATCATGTTGGAACCATAACTGACTTCGGCAACCATAGTGTTAGGAACTATAAACTTCCTTGGTATCATAATGTTGGTATTGCACTGTCACAATAGCCATTGTGTTGGTACCCTTTTATAGACTTCCGGTATGTATACCACCATAGACTAGGAATATATATATATATATTATATAGTGTGAGTTAGCGTTGAAGTCACATTGCCGAAGACTTTATATGATGTTAGCTTCACTACTGCAGGTTTACACATTCGTCTAGGAGATTCTACCGTCCTATTTTCTCACATTCATCACACAAATATATGTGAGTAAAGGGCGTAATACTGGTTCCTAATGATGAGTCTCCTGTAATCATGAAACGAATGTTCATGAGATTGCACTTTCCATTTATGCTGTATTCGGTTTATCCTTTGGTTATATTTGACCTAATTTGTTAATGGGTGCGCACAACATAACATAAAATCTGATATATATTAGCTCTCCGCTACAAACAATATATACGAAGGGAATTAACAAGGAGCAATAACGTATCTCTGGCAAATACCGGAGCCCGCGAATAATAGAATGAACCTCGATGTGTCTAAAGGAACACAGCCATCATCCAGTTTCACGTGAAGCCTCGAGTTTAGTCTAACTACGCAGTAACACTTGGTTTTAAGTGTGTAGTGACGGAATGAGAGCAAGCGTGTCGGATCGAAAAGGCAGGTTTCAGCTACTGAAGGAAAATTTGACCACTGGCACCTGGGCATATAGTGCTCATCAGCCATGGTTGGCAGACTATCTACGAGAAGTAAATACCATCCATACTAGGAATGGGAGACATAGTGCTCATTTACAGTCCACATATAGCCATGAGCCATACTAATTACAAAGATTACAAGTATGTATTAGGTTTTGCGAACCTAGTAACAAATTAGTTCAGTTGTGACCAGAAGGATAAACAAAAGGCAGCATGAACGGAAAGTATAATCTCATGCACATTCGTTTCCTGCTTACTGGCGACTCATCAGTAGGAGCCGGTATTACGCCCTTTAACCACTATATATTTGGTAGAAGAATGTGGAATAATAGGACAGTACAATCTCCTAGACGAATGTGTAAACCTGTAATAATGGAGCTAACATAATCTAAAGTCAACGACAATGCGACTTCAATGCTAACTCACACTATATAATATATACCGAGTCTGTAAAGGATACTAACACTATGGCTATTGTGTTAGTAACTGATACCTTTTTTGAAATCGATATATATTAGCTCTTCGCAACAAACAGTATTTAACTGTAATATATTGAATTGAATGATGTCATGCTTACCGCGAAATGTGATAACTGATATCGATAAAGGCCAGAGTGTATGGTTTAAGTGGAGTAACAGGTGTTCGGGAATTGTTGTAATTCTCAATTTGGGTGAACTTTAGCATAAATTAATATCCATCAGGTTGGTATCATGTACCGACTCGGAAACCATAGTGTTAGTATCCGGTACTCATCGATTTCAAAAAAGGTATCAGTTACTAACACAGCCATAGTGTTAATATCCTTTACAGACTCGGTATATATATTATATAGTGTGAGTTAGCATTGAAGTCGTATTGTCGTTGACTTCAGATTATGTTAGCTTCACTATTACAGATTTACACATTCGTCTAGGAGATTGTACCGTCCTATTATTCCACATTCTTATACCAAATATATAGTGGTTAAAGGGCGTAATACCGGCTCCTACTGATGAGTCGCCAGTAAGCACGAAACGAATTTGCATGAGATTATACTTTCCGTTCATGCTGCCTTTGGTTTATCCTTCTGGTCACAACTGAACTAATTTGTCACTAGGTTCGCAAAACCTAATACATACTTGCATATATATTAGTTCTTCGCAACAAACAGTATTTAACTGCAATATACAAAGATTACATACTGCATCGCCCGTCACGCAGTATAAAAAATCGCCTTATCTGCTGAACCAGACAGGATTGATAAGTGAAACCAGACTACTTCAGACACTTCCATCTCCGATTCAACCTCCTTTCCTTCTCTTTCCTCTTCTCAAGCTAACAATAATGCTCTTTTATATGCTATGAAGGTGGTGGTTGTTGATCATATCACTTAGTCCAGTATCGGATTGCCAAAAATCGAAAATAGTTTAAGTAGACTACCATTTATTAAATCTGGGATAGGTTTTAACGTCGACGCATTTAATGTGCGAACGTTAAAATGCACTGGACACCAAGCTCTTGCACGTACGTTAGATAAATTAGAAATCGACTTATGCACTTTTTTAGAATCCAGAATACAGGATCCTACGTGGATTACAGAACTGGTTTTGGCTTCGAACATGTGGTTCCACTGAGTTTTCTCAAGTCGGTAAATGGAGTGTCGGTATTGTTCTTAGCATACGAGCTGAAGCCTGCTTAACTGAATGGACCCCTGTCAATAGCCGACTTTGTGTGGCACGTTCAAATACATCTCTTAAAATCAATGCCAAAAAATTAATCAGCGTTGCCTTTTCGTTTTATCTGCACATGCTCATATTGATTGTAGCGCAGACGAAAGCAAGGACGTCTTTCACTATGACTTATGCTCTTTACTAAAAAAGATCAAGAAGTTCAGATATAATCTTGGCTATGGGTGATATAAATGCAAAAATTGAGTTCGTAAGTAATACGGAATTTCATTCAGCTGGAAGACCCATTTAAAGCTCAAAGCGCTATGATAATGGTGAGCGACAGTTGGATGGCTGCGCGGAGAATAGGTTATACTTAAGTAGAACAAACATCAGATATTTTTGAAAGACTTTGCGCCAGATGGCATCCTCTGGCCCACAGACAACGGTAGACCCAAATAGATCATGCAGAAATTAATTATAAATTGCGCAATTGCATCAATAATTGTCGTTAATTTGGGAACACATCGACTCGGACAATGCACTTATCAGTGGTAGATTTGCACTAGTTTTCCGGAAAAAATAAATAATAAGCCTCAAATAGGTTTAAGCAAACTCGAACAACCGTCCTTCCGACAAAAATATGAAGATATTTTAAAATCAGAGCTAACCGGTCTCGATGGCGAAAATTTGAATTTAATTTGGACGAAGATAAGTTCCACTATGCACAATGCATGTACTACTATATGTGGTGTTGTAGGTTCTTTGTAGTCTTTTCAGATACATAAAAGGCGCTAAAATTCCACCTGGCTCGACGTTTAATACTACGCGTAGAAATTTAAGACGTCAATAAAAGCACAATCTAAAAATCGATCTAGAATTCTTTTGGACCAGAAAGTCTGAATAGATGGAAGAAGCATTTGCATCAGGTAATAGCTGTTGTTTGTTCCAACTTAACCGCATATAAGATCCGAGAAAATCAAAAGATAGCGAAACTAAAAATGATAGTAACAACTATTTAATAACCGATAAAATAAGGCTTCTTGATAGATGGGCTGAACACTTCAAAAATCAATATTCTTGGGCACCTGCATCAGTTTCGATTTCCGAAAGCATGCCTGTATCAAGAACATGGAATGTTTATCTCGAAGAACGATCGGAGTTAGAAATACGGGATGCAATCCTATCACTTAAACGTCACATAGCCTCAGGCCCTGATGATTTGCTTCCACCTGCTTGGAATGAGTCGACCACCATTCCTGTCTTCAAGAAATGTCAAGCGTAATACGTATGATAACTACCATAAGATAAGCTTGACGCCAGTTTTATCTAGGCATTCTGCTTCAATTATCTTTCGTCGTCTTAGCGATTCGTGTGAATTACAAACTAGAGGAGTACAAACCGGATTCCGGTCAGAACTAGACTGTAAAGATAATGTTTGCTTTAAAGAAAGTTCAGAAATAGCGACATGTATGTCGCCGTTCCACAATAGCCGTATTTCTAGACTTCAAAGTTGCGCTTTACTCGGTGGATCGCGATGTTCTACTCGATATTCAGTCGAAAAGTGGTGTGTCCACCAAATTTGTAAATAATATACGTGCTCTCTACACAAACATTCCTAGTCACGTTAAGATCTAACTTACGCGTGCAGTGGCGTTTTTCAAGGCTATTCATTTTCCCCCATTTTTAATATTGTAATAAACGATATAATGAGCAACAATCATGCACACGTTCAGGATACAGTGTCGAAGTTCTCCCAGGCAGTAGGTTAGTCGATTCCTATACAGACGATATCGTACTATTAGTCGACAATCGAGATTCTGCTGAAGCAACTGTGAATGGATTAGTAGATGTCGTTTCGCCTTTCGGTGTCAGATTTGCACATCTGAAATGTAAGATACTTTTACAGGACCATCCAACACTACGACTGTAGAGTGAAGTTCTGGACATAGTTGACAGATTTACATATCCTGGCAGATCTATCAATAACTGAGGCAATATGTCTGACGAGGTGAGTATTAGAATCGAGAAAGCTAGAGTGTCTTTCTCGAACCTTCGCCATTTATGTAGAAGCGCAATTATTTCACTCTGCCTTATAGGTCGCGTTTAAAATGCATCTGTACGCACAGTTTTACTCTACGCTAGTGAAATTTGACTCCACAAAGTTGATGATTTTAGGCGCTTACAGGTATTCGATCACCATTGTTTGAGAAGCATAGCACACGTAGGCTAACAACAACGTATAACTAAAACTGACATCCGTAGACACATTTTAGATAGGCTAACAAGTGTTAGGAAAAAAATAGGCTTCGTCGTTAAATTTACAAAATTATCCATTTCATCACCACCATGGTTCCAGATTATTAATATATCATCCAGGAACCGTATTTACAATTTTGCCTTCAGAAGTGTTTTATCTAAACGATTACTTTTTAAATAATGTCTAAATATGTTTGTAAGTTTAAGTGAATTACTGCTTGAATACACATTCGTAAAGGAGACTGTCCACTATTGATGGGGCGCCAGTAAACACGAAAGGCTTGTGTGTGTGTGTCATGAGTAATTTTGAATCCTTTCATTTGATGAATCAAACACCATAAATTTTCCATATCAGCATCACAATAATTCAACATCCTAATATATCATCAAAAAAACCGCAGATACGCTTTTGACTTCATTGGTGTCTCTTTTTAAAGAAAAATTTCCATGAAATAAATAACCACGACTGTGTTTGGAACCGCCAAATGGTCTTCCTTTGGGACACATCTAATTTGTTTATGCAATTATTTCCGAAATGAAAATTAAGTCGAGTGTATACCTGGCTTATTATTTCTATAATGCGCCCACTCGTCACATGAGTTCCTTTAAACATTAACAGTCGATAAACAGGAAAATTTCGAAAACAAACCAGAGCTTTAGGTACCGGAATATTTCTGTACAAGGATGCCAAATCTAAGCACACCAACCTATGATTTTCATCAAGTAGACATTTATCATTAATTTCAAACAAATCAGAATTACGAAGAAGTATAAAATTTTCATACTTTGAAATAGAACTTTATATATATATATATATATACTCTCTCTCTCTCTCTTCTCTCTCTATATTAGAGGGTGCAGGATATTTTTTTTAAATCTCAATGTGTTACTAGGTATATGTACTTTAACCGAACGATTAACTGGGCGCAACTGTATATGTTTGTATGAGGTTGTTGAAATGCGCCCGGTCCAATTTATCACTAATAATCTCTGCAAGCTTCCAGTTTGGAATATCATTATTTTAGTGTATGAATCTTCATTATTTAACTATTCTAACACGTTATCATAGGAATCGGACTGCCCTATCAGAACTGTAGCTCCTCCTTTATCCACATTTAAGCGCATAACATAACTCGATATTGCCACATTTCTGAGACGTTGAATGCCATAATTTGGTTTATATTTACAGCTGTAGTAATTTAATTTAAACGTCCCGATAATGAATACTTTGAACAATAGGCTTACAAAATAGAGCAGAATGACACTGGCGAACTGAGTCAACGAATAACCGGTCATAAACTTGAATGTTCCGAAGCTAGTGGTCAATGCACATCGACCCTCTGTGATTAAAAGTGGTATACAGCTGATGTTTTGCTGCGACGAGGTGAATGGTGAGGCCACACTGGCCTCAGCCTCACTTAACGAGACACCAGCATGAGCGACCTTTAGTGCGCCACAATCGTTTGCTCCATCCCCGCACATCGCCACATAGTAGCCAACCGACTGAAGCGCCTCCACGACTTGAGCCTTCTGTTCTGGCGAGAACCGAGCGAAAACGCCACCTTTGACCACCAACTAGATTAAGAGACAAAAAGCCACGTAAGTAATAGGCACCTTGCACAAATTGTTCAATAAAGTACGAAAGCATATTTTTCATAACCCAGCTGATACTAACAGCAGCCGTAACCATTTAGTTGTATCGGAATCCTACGCGAGCAAAGCAGCCAGTATACCGCAATTTGTTCTAGGTTGTGCTTTCAACCATTACATAGTCAAGTGTGATGTAATGAAGAAAAAAGTGCATTTCTACAAAATATATTTCCTTTTGAAGCCCGTTTTGTCTTTGTATTTGCCAACCAGATGGAGAATTTAGACAAAGTTTGTTCGCTAAGACAATATACCGCTCAATTTGCGTGTAGAATCTAACTTTGAAGCGATAATCACCGCTTTTACTCGTTAATCTATTATCAGGAGCAGCTCTGTCGCGTGTACAGCAGAAGCTGGACTAGTTGAAAAAGGCTGTTGAAGAAGCACAAATGAAGTGTCGACAGAGTTCTGAGCTCAACTTTGACACCAACTCAAAGGTGAGGCCTCTTTTCGAACACTAAATAACAAAATGGCACTTTTAGCGAGCGACTAAGCTTACGAACAAATAACGTGTTAAATTTCTATCGACATGGCGATTCAGGCTGCTACTCAGGAGAGCTCAATAAGAACCAACCCGGTATAATAGATTACTTTAATTCCATATTCTTTCCTGTGATTAATTCACATAGAAAAAATGCGCAGTTAAATCCTGCCATTACAATTCAAGCCAATATCAATTCCAAAGATGACATAATTTCTGTCATATAGTGTCAGATAGGGGATGGCTAACTAGAACTTTAATAAAATAAAGAATATATAAAAGCATAACCTGGTATGAATATGAAAATTGCATTCAAGACGTGGCTTCGTAGGACAACGGGTGAGTTTCTTGACTCTGAATCAGATGCCCCTATGTTAACATTCAGGCCGTAGCATTTTTGCCATTATCGAGGACTGACCCATTAGATAGAAATTGTCCCAGAAGAGAAACTGCATTAGCTGTCCAATGCAAACTTTAATATATTGGTTATAAAGTGAAATTGACAAAGCTCTCGTAGCCAAGATTTGATCTCGAAAGCAACATGTTCAATCTTAAAAATCAAGGCCTACACCAACAAAATCGGACATGGCATGTACATTTCAGTTATATATATATATATAAGTTTACTGAATATACATAAAATTCACAAGGATTTTATGATTGTAATAGCTAAATAAGGGATGTCAGAAC
Source organism: Eudiplozoon nipponicum (assembly GCA_029291075.1). NCBI lineage: Eukaryota > Metazoa > Platyhelminthes > Monogenea > Mazocraeidea > Diplozoidae > Eudiplozoon > Eudiplozoon nipponicum. The sequence continues at coordinate 330 of JAQBSW010015066.1, read as the reverse complement.
TCATGCCCTACCACTGCCAGCCCATTTATTACAAGCAACTAAATCTGCACTGCCACCTGTAATGACAACTGAGGCGTCCAAAGCAACATCGGGAATGTTATGAAGAAAAGAGGAGAAAGCCTCGATTAGTTGTTCAAAGATTAAACCTGAGAACTTGTATGTTATCTCTACCAACGGCAAAACTGAGCGATTACGTTTTAGTCAGTAGGCTCTGAAAGACGTTTTCTGTCAACGACGAAGCGGGTGAGGATCAAAACTGACTTATATATATATATATATATATATATATATATATATATATATATATATATATATATATATATATATATA
>JAQBSW010015065.1:0-10438 GCA_029291075.1 Eudiplozoon nipponicum | reverse complement strand
CCATAGTGTTAGTATCCTTACAGACTCGGTATATATATTATATAGTGTGAGTTAGCATTGAAGTCGTATTGTCGCTGACTTTAGATTATGTTAGCTTCACTATTACAGGTTTACACATTCGTCTAGGAGATTGTAGCGTCCTATTATTCCACATTCTTCTACCAAATATATAGTGGTTAAAGGGCGTAATACCGGCTCCTACCGATGAGTCGCCAGTAAGCACGTTACGACTGTGCATGAGATTATACTTTCCGTTCATGCTGCCTTTGGTTTATCCTTCTGGTCACAACTGAACTAATTTGTTACTAGGTTCGCAAAACCTAATACATACTTGCATATATATTAGTTCTTCGCAATAAACAGTATTTAACTGTAATATATTGAATTGAATGATGTCATGCTTACCGCGAAATGTGATAACTGATATCGATGAAGGCCAGAGTGTATGGTTTAACTGGAGTAACAGGTGTTCGGAAATTGTTGTAATTCTCAATTTGGGTGAACTTTAGCATAAATTTATATCCATCAGGTTGGTATCATGTACCGACTCGGAAACCATAGTGTTAGTATCCGGTACTCATCGATTTCAAAATAGGTATCAGTTACTAACACAATAGCCATAGTGTTAGTATCCTTTACAGACTCGGTATATATATTATATAGTATGAGTTAGCATTGAAGTCGCATTGTCGTTGACTTTAGATTATGTTAGCTTCACCATTACAGGTTTACACATTCGTCTAGGAGATTGTACCGTCCTATTATTCCACATTCACACCCAAATATATAGTAATTAAAGGTCGTAATACCGGTTCCTACTGATGAGTCGCCAGTAAGCACGAAACGAATGTGTATGAGATTATACTTTCCGTTCATGTTGCCTTGGTTTATCCTTTTGGTCACAACTGAACTAATTTGTTACTAGGTTCGCAAAACCTAATACATACTTGCATATATTAGTTCTTCGCAACAAACAGTATTTAACTGTAATATATTGAATTGAATGATGTTATGCTTACCGCGAAATGTGATAACTGATATCGATGAAGGCCAGAGTGTATGGTTTAACTGGAGTAACAGGTGTTCGGAAATTGTTGTAATTCTCAATTTGGGTGAACTTAGCATAAATTTATATCCATCAGGTTGGTATCATGTACCGACTCGGAAACCATAGTGTTAGTATCCGGTACTCATCGATTTCTCAAAAGGTATCAGTTACTAACATAATAGCCATAGTGTTAGTATCCTTTACAGACTCGGTATATATATTATATAGTGTGATTTAGCATTGAAGTCGCATTGTCGTTGACTTTAGATTATGTTAGCTTCACTATTACAGGTATACACATTCGTCTAGGAGATTGTACCGTCCTATTATTCCACATTCTTCTACCAAATATATAGTGGTTAAAGGGCGTAATACCGGCCCTACTGATGAGTCGCCAGTAAGCACGAAACGAATGTGCATGAGATTATACTTTCCGTTCATGCTGCCTTTGGTTTATCCTTCTGGTCACAACTGAACTAATTTGTTACTAGGTTCAAAAAACCTAATACATACTTGCATATATATTAGCTCTTCGCAACAAACAGTATTTAACTGTAATATACTGAATTGAATGATGTCATGCTTACCGCGAAATGTGATAACTGATATCGATTAAGGCCAGAGTGTATGGTTTAACTGGAGTAACAGGTGTTCGGAAATTGTTGTAATTCTCATTTTGGTGAACTTTAGCATAAATTTATATCCATCAGGTTGGTATCATGTACCGACTCGGAAACCATAGTGTTAGTATCCGGTATTCAGCGATTTCAAAAAGGTATCAGTTACTAACACAATAGCCATAGTGTTAGTATCCTTTACAGACTCAGTATATATATTATATAGTGTGAGTTAGCATTGAAGTCGTATTGTCGTTGACTTCAGACTATGTTAGCTTCACTATTACAGGTTTACACATTCGTCTAGGAGATTGTACGGTCCTATTATTCCATATTCTTCTACCAAATATATAGTGGTTAAAGGGCGTAATACCGGCTCCTACTGATGAGTCGCCAGTAAGCACGAAACGAATGTGCATGAGATTATACTTTCCGTTCATGCTGCCTTTGGTTTATCCTTCTGTCACAACTGAACTAATTTGTTACTAGGTTCGCAAAACCTAATACATACCTCTGTATATATATTAATTCTTTCGCAATAAACAGTATTAACTTTTTATTTGGTAGTTGCATGTCACATGTGTGTGAATGTGTGCAATTCCGTAACTGATATTTTCATCTATTTATTTGTTTTAGATACTATATGTGAAATGACGTAACTGAGATTGCTCTAACATATTAATAATTAGGAACCATGGTGATAATGAAATGGTAAATTTCTTGAATTTAGCGAAATGAATGAGCGAACTTCAATTTACTCAGGAAATCATCAGGTGAATTACCATTTTTTTATGTCAAATTAATTAGAAATGGTCAGAAATTAGAAAGATATTTATAGTAAGGATACGTATTCCGGATTCCTTCCTAATTTCAAGTCCAATCACCCGTATCGTATTAAAATCGGTATCACAAAAGCATTAACATTAAGAAGCATTAGATTAAAATGTATAAAGCATATGAAGTTAGAATGAGGCAGAATGCGCGATATATTCATGATAATGTTTACCCTCTTCGTTTAATAAAGGCAACAATAATGGACGTCGTAAGAAACTTTAATCCTAATTTGAGGTACATAAAAGCGAATAAGAGGAAAGAAAAGCGTATGGTCATGGTATTACCAGACTCTTTTTTAGCTAAAATCACTAGCTTTATAATAAAATATAAGGACAATTTTAAAACAGACCATTAAACTAGGCACTATGCGCTATAACCAAAAAAGAAAAGGTTGAACCATTGAAAATATCAGGAGTGTATGAAATCCCATGCAACGGTTGTAGTCTCAAGTATGTTGTCGAGACCATGCGCCCAAACTAGGTTAGAAGAAGTGAACATGGAACTGCATGTAAGCATGAACATATTGCGAAATCTTATCTTGCTCGTCATGTAGAGGAGACTGGCTACACTATTAACTGGGAGGATTGCAAACGCATTGCAATATGCAGTCACAATATGGTGACGAGATTAATTCGAGAATTTATCGAAATTAAATCTCGAGATAATATTATGAGTGAAACAGATGTTGAAAATCGTTAGGTTCGATTTAGAACGTCGCATTAGCTAATGACAGGAAAAGATGATTGCATGAATTGGTAACTGAAGCTAGCTCCAGTAAAAGATTTTAAATAAAATCGGATTAAGACTGACTTATTAGTGGGATTATTATTATGCAATTAACGGCAAATCAATTATTGAGAACGTTGTCTTTCTAAATTTCACCTCTAACTACTCGTTTGAATTCAAAATACCTTGTCTAACCATCACTTATTTTATTTCATATCTTAATAAAGCTTCTTTCATCCCCAACCTAAACGCGCAGGATGAGGTTGTATAGATAATATTTTTTACGTTAAGGCAAGTTCTCGAACAGAGAAATTTATATCACCGTTCCACAATAGCCGTCTTTCTAGAGTTTAAGGTTGCATTTGATTCGGTGGATCGCAATTTTTTATTCCATATCTTGTCGAAAAGCGTTGTGCCTACAAAATTTTTAAATATTATACGAGCTCTCTACTCAAATACTTCTGGTCGCGTTAAAGTCTACAACGAATTAACGCATAACTTTACAACCAGTAGTGGTATTCGTCAAGGTTGTCCACTTTCCCCCTTTTCGTTTAATTTTGTAATCGATGCTATAATGAAAAACACTCTCCCATACATTCAGGACGCTGGAGTTGAAGTTCTCCCGGGAGATAAACTAGTCGATCTTGACTATGCGGACGATATCGTACTATTATTCGACAATCAGTATGCTGCCCAGGCCACCTTGAATAGTTTACCAGACGTTGTTCCGTCTTTCGGTATGAAATTCGCACCCTCTAAATGTAAGATACTGTTACAGGATCACCCACCACTCACTCAAACGTTGCGACTGCAGAATGAAGATCTTGACATAGTCGACAGGTTTACATATCTTGGGAGCTCTATCAATAACGTAGGCAATATGTCCGACGAGGTAAAAATACTGATCGCGAAAGCTAGAGTAGCTTTCTCGAACCTTCGTTATTTATGGAGAAACGCGAATATTTCACTTTGCCTTAAAGGTCGTGTTTACAATGCATCTGTACGCGCAGTCTTACTATATGCTAGTGAAACTTGGCCTCTTAGAGTTGATGATTTGAGACGCTTACAGGCATTCGATCATCGTTGTTTGAGAAGTATAGCACATTTATCTTGTGCGGGACAATAGATAGCACTCTTAGGTCGGTAAAATCTTGAATTTGATAGCTTTCGATTGCTCTGCTTATTGGCTTCGATTGATGGGTTCTCACTTGTTCTCTCTTCTTTAAGCCTTCCATTTGCCACAAGTTGTGTTTTACTCCTGTGCGTATTGTGTCAACCCTGAAGATGAGACTGGAAATGATGTCTCGAAATATTGGGCAGGGACAATGGAAAATCTTGATCCAATGTCATTTTCAGTCAATCAGCTGATAAAAGGCTCAAAAAAGAAGGGACAAGTGAGAAGCCATCAATCGAAGCCAATAAGCAGAGCAACTGAAAACGATCAAAATTCAAGATTTTACCGACCTAAGAGTGCTATCTATTGTCCCGCACAAGATAAATGCGGTCAAATCCACAACAAGAAGGACAGCACTGCGCACGAAAGTTTATCATTCAAAGTATAGCACATGTTGGTTACCAACAACGAATAACTAACGTTGACATCTGCAGACGTATTTTTGGATCTGACAATAAGTGCTCGTCGGTAGAAAAACAAATAAGGCTCCATCAACTTCGTTGGCTCGGTCACGTTTTGCGTATGCCCTCATTTCGATTGCCCAGTAGAGCTCTGTTCTCTCATCCAGCACCAAATTGGCGTAAGAAACAAGGTGGGCAGATTTTGACATGGCAGAAACAATTGAAGTCACTTACATCCAAATTGGGTAGTATAGGACCCACTCGTCTGCCAGGATGGGGTCCTCGTGCGCACCATAGTTCTTGGTTATAAACCCTTAGCGATATTGCATAGAATCGAGTTCAGTGGCGAACGTGTTGCAGAAGTCTAGTAGAATCATCTTTGTAACTTTCTTCTATTAGTAGGGCAAAGTTAGCTGCGAGGTTTGGCTCGTTTAGGACGTGATACAGTGAAATCCGCAAGGAAGCTGTATTGCTGATGTCGCTTTGTCCGAATGATAATTTGGCCATAATGGTGTAGTGGAGAAGTTCAGTTTGCCTCATTTCTGTGAGTTATCCTGATAAATTTACTCTTATTAGCAAGGAATTCCTTCTCTCTGCCCCTCTCTCTCTCTCTCTCTCTCTCTCTTAAATCTCACTAATAATTTGTTTAAATTCATTTATATAACTTTTTCACTCCTTATGGTTAAATGGCAGTGAAACATTAGTCACTTTTGACTTTTGTGTGGCTGGACATGATGATGATGAGTACTGTCACTTATGATAATACTACAATCACCACTACTTATATTACGACTGCTACTACTATATCTGCTACTAATAATGCTACTACTACTACTACTATTACTATCTAGTACTCCGCCAATCTAGGGTATTACTAGGTTAGCCCAATTTGAAATAGTAAGTGAGTAAGGTTTATTGTCATAATTCACAACGCGAGTGTTACGGTCAGAAAGTTATGGTTGCAAAAGAGGCCTTACATGACAAGAATGCTATAACCTCTCGTTTGCCGACGCTAGTTTCCACGAGTGGATTGGAAGTCAGTTTGGAATGCATGCAAAATTGAAATCATTCTGCTAAAAAAAAGAATGAATTAAGTGCCAATGCTTTTGAGTGCTGTATCGACCGCCTGGTAGTTATTGTAAATTTTAAAACCATGCTAGACCATCTCTGTGTGAGAAAAACGTTGTAGAAAAACGGACCTGAACCAATGTTGGTTGTGATGGCGGCATCAAGTTGCTGAGTTTTCCACCAAACTATTCATTAGCTTCTATTTTCAGTATAAAAAACGGCAGTTTGTCATATGGCGTGGCGTCGTTAACCATAAATTTGGGAAGACTGCATTTCATCACACCCTGATCGGGCACACTCTGATAATCATGCGGTTTGATCCTCGCTAGTCAGTTTACCGTCGTACTCTGATGATGATCATGGGAGGTCGAAGCGCGCCAGTGTGTTGCGACTGGAGGTAGTTTTTTATGCTGTTGGATGATTGGTTAAATACAATGAGATTGGTATTTAATTCGAGCTCGTAAACTTGATTTAAAGAATTTTTACCACCACCCGCGCAATCAATTATTGTTTAATCATTTAACTGTTTGCCTCAATTCACAAAGTAAGAGAGAACTGCACGTGATTTACGGCTTTAAAATTGAGCTTACGATAACAGTTGGACCACCAAAAACATACGTGACTTCCGTTTTATGCTGCCACTTTGATTCCATGAGAATACCCATGTGTCAAAAACGGACGAAAGTGGGCAGAACGTCTTCAGCAACGTTTGTTCATACGTTGGATCACTTGTAATCAAAGCCGAACACCAACCAAACTATTTATATCGCTATGGTGTTCCTGTGTTATGACCATGAGTATTCTCAATTGCCCAAGTTTTCAAACACCTGGTAACTCCTGCAAAACTAAGCGGGAATCGCATCCGGGCACGTTAGCCTCGCATGAAGTTTGTTGTCAGTTGCACTGTGGTTAGGGATAAATAATGGTTTCATTGCGCAAACGAGATGGAGGCAACGTAGACACATATGATCGTCTACGAATTCGATGCTCAGATGTTAAATAATAACCGTAATGTTGAGAGCAGGCATTACCAGTTTATAAAGTGGACCTCGTGACGTGCATAGAAATCTATTTAAACCAAATATATTGCAACCAACATCGTTGACGGCGAGGTGACTTGCTATATTTGTACGATGTTGATTAGAAATTTTTTTCGCTTAGTTCAGTTCTGTAGACTTTATTTATTCTGAGCAACGCCAATACCGTTTAAATTAACGACGCTCTATTGGATGTATTCAAATTCGAAGTGGTAGAAGTTAGCGAATGTCTACTACGGCTATTTTCAGTGACTTTGCGGGATAAATCAGTCTCAGCTATGTAGACGAATGCGATTGTCGTGCCTATCCACATTAAGCTGTCGCACTAAATTTCAAAGAAAACAGAGTAATACATGTCTGAAATTAATACCCAGGGAATATTTTTCGAAATACGAGAAAAAGCCGCGAAGCAGTCTTATTCAACGGGGTTTTAACCGGGAGCCGTATATGTGCAAATCGTTCTATTCTCAACTTACACATCCGGTATTGGGGATACACCGTGGTTACTATTTCTGACTGCACAGCTGCTCTCGGCTCGATAGCGCTCAGAATGTTGCAGTGAGCTTCGCTGTAGAAGACAAAAAGTGGAGTAACTTCAATAAATTCATGCATTGTATAAACAACCATAAAGCGTAAAATGATCATGCAAATTTTCACCAACATGCACACATACAAATAATACACCAGCTATGATTCAAATCGTATGTGAATCGATGTCGCTCCATTACTAGTGCACAAAGAATTTCTTCCGAGTGCCGCATCTTATTTTCATTCCTCGCATTGACAGACATTTGCGAATCCATCTTGTTTGGACTGCGATTTTTTGAAGACAATGTGTTCAGCTACTGCGGAAATGTTCTCACCTTTGCCAAATAAACGTAAAATACCCTTGGATTCGCCTCCTTATTTGGAAGCAGGTCCTACTTATGTGGAACTACTTTATGTTTAAAAATTAACAATATAGGAATGTTCAATTTAAAAAAGATTCATTTGTAATAAAAAGACATCATTTTTATACTAGGCATCCGAGTAATCATTGCTTTTCTAATTCGTTGAGCACATCGTTGCAATGGCGCAACCAATTAAAAGGCTAGAATAGTAGATATTGTCACTTCGGTAGGTTAACAATCTGCTTTGGTTTTGCTCTTGTTGACGTATATACCTTGCATCAAATGGGACGCATCATATGTAATATTTACTAAAAGAATGTCAAAATCAGTCACTGGTTGGATGCGTAATGAAAAGGAATTTTATTATTAATTATAAAACGTCTGCTTAATTTGAATGCGAATGATTAATCACCAGAAGTCAAATGATCCAGAATTCCAATTACCACTAGGCTGTCTTTAAAGCACTCAAAAGCATAGGCACTCAAATCATTCCTGTCTGTAGCAGAATGATTTCAATTTTGCGAGCATTCCAGATTGACTTTCTATAGCCTCGAGGTAAATGGCGTAGGCAAAACGAGAGGTTATAGAATTCTTGTCAAGTAGGGCCTTTTTTCGTCCCTGCATTTCTGACCGTGACAGTCGCATTGTGAAGTATGACAATATGCCTTGCTCACTTTCTATTTCCGATTTGGCTATCTAGATGTGGATACTGCGCTTGAACTAATCGGCAGTAACGAGTTATCTGTCTTCACCATCTGAGAATCGATAGACTTTTCTTTAGTTCGAGCAATACACTGAGGACAGTCAGATGGTTTAATGGAGGCTGTGGCACTAGTCGACTTTCGTCAATTTATTCGTGCTTGAGGATACAGCTTATTAGAAACTCTGCGGGTGGATTCAGACACTGACTGCCATTGAATTGACGGTGCAAGACTTGGTGCTTGACAGAAACTGATTAGGTATTATATAAAGCTTTCTGGTGATGTTGACCGTCCTTTAACCTTTTCAGATAACTTAGGCTTGATTAAAGATGGCAACAGCTAGGATGTAGTAACAGGTGCTATTTTGCTGTTATATACCAGCGAACAGTGTTAGTTAAAAAGCAGTGTAATACGTGTATTGATGCCTACGTATGTCTCGTGACTTGTGAAGATCAGAAAATGAGAAGCAAATAAATTGTGGTATTGGTGCTAATTCCAATTCGGCGAAATAGTTCCAAATAATAATCATCAGCAAACGTGCAACATATTAGTGCATTTTTTATTTAGCAAACATAAAAACAAGTGAAAATATGTTTTGCAGCTGGCATTTCAGTGTAATATCAGTCAATAACTTAGTCGACTCGGGGCAAAAAAATGAAGCGTAAGTCGTTTGTTTGATTAACTCTGTCAATTTTAGCTATGCTGATTCAGATAGCAATATTAAAAAAAATTTTCTGTGACATTCGTCAATTTTATTATTGTTATGAACAGCATAAAATAAATATTGAAATGAAATAGTGCATAATATCAATATATAAATACAGAAATATCTACAAAAACGAACGTTTAATAATTAAAGAGAGCATAGTTCATGTCTAGAGAGAGAGAAGTAGAGTGGGGGAGAGACGGATCAAGATAGCCAGAGAGAAAATGGCAGAAAGTGAGACAAAGACAGGCAGAGAGAGAGGGAATGGAAGAGAGAGAGAGAGTGAGAGAGAGAGAAAGATAAAGATAGAGAGTGAGAGAGTAAATGAGAGAGAAAGAGAAATCGATAGATAGAGAAAGGGATAGAGATAGAGAGAGTGAAAGAGAAAGGGAGATAGAGATATACAGATAGAGAGAGGGGGAGAGAGAGAGAGACGGAGAGAGAGAGGAGAGGGAGTGAAAGAGAGAGATAAAGAGAAAGAGAGATAGAGATAGAGAGATAGAAAGAGGGGGAGAGAAGGAGAGAGAATGACTGAGAGAGAGAGAGGCAGAGAGGGACAGAGAGAGTGAGACAGCGAGAGACAAAGAGAGAGGCAGAAAGAAATGGGAAGCTGTAGAGAGATAAAGATTCGAGCAGAGAGGGGCAGAGAGAGTGAGAGTCAGTGTGAGTGTGTGGCAGAAAGAGAGATGGAAAGCTGCAGAGAGATAGAATACAGGCAGAGGCACACACACACACACACACACATATATATATATATATATATATATATATATATCTTTATATATAAATTGGAAAGAAAAACAAGATAGAAATATGTGAACATAGAGAGAGTGTGAAAAAACGGAAACCAATCAATTGCGTGCATCACATCCAGTTCAAGCTCAATGCTTGTACGTGCTTCTTCTGCTTGCATTAATCCGGCTGCAATTTGTTTATCCATGAGGCTTCGTATGTAGCTAGCTCCCTTTTGTTTTTGCATTTAGTAATTACATAGAATGCTAGGTCTGGAGAATATACGTAAGATGTTTCGATGATGTGTTGAGCAATAGCAGACCTGTATTCACCATTTGATTTAAACAGGCGTTTAAGTTGAAATGTTCTCTCGTTCGAGTAATTAACTGTCGACAGCTTGCGCATGTATATTGGTAAATAATATTTGATATCGATTAAGTTACAATGTTCTTCTCAAAATCAGTTTCACCATAATAATCACCAATATTCTTCTTTTTATCAAAA
>JAQBSW010015064.1:0-10439 GCA_029291075.1 Eudiplozoon nipponicum | reverse complement strand
ATATATATTATATAGTGTGAGTTAGCATTGAAGTCGTATTGTCGTTGACTTAAGATTATGTTAGCTTCACTATTACAGGTTTACACATTCGTCTAGGAGATTGTACCGTCCTATTATTCCACATTCTTCTACCAAATATATAGTGGTTAAAGGGCGTAATACCGGCTCCTACTGATGAGTCGCCAGTAAGCACGAAACGAATGTGCATGAGATTATACTTTCCGTTCATGCTGCCTTTGGTTTATCCTTCTGGTCACAACTGAACTAATTTGTTACTAGGTTCGCAAAACCTAATACATACTTGCATATATATTAGTTCTTCGCAACAAACAGTATTTAACTGTAATTTCAGTAGAATATTTGGGCCGATATTGACATTTATTCGTGAAAATGAGTAGGAGTAATGTAGCAAATGCTTTCTTTGTTTGAAAAAAACCTGTTACCAACTGAGCTGCCATCATTACAATAAATAGCTATTTTCGCTAATTATGACATTCTACTGCTAATTAATTAGCAGCAATCGGGGAATACTTGTAGGTTGATCGAAAATTGTATTCAGATCCCCTTTCACACAAATTATTTAGAAATAGCGATATTTCGCCAATGGACACTTTGGCTGCAATATTCCGATCTTTGAATAGTAGAATTTTTCGTAATTTAATATTTCAAACAATACATTGCCAGCCATCTTCAGTTTATCAGGCCCTACTAATTTGATAAAACTCCGAACTACTAGAAAAGCAACTCTGAGGTGGTTAAACCGTTTGTACTAATTTAAATGGTGATTTTGCTCCCCATTTTTTATTTTCATCAATTTAATTTTCGCAAAGACCTGTTTTATTCTAAAAATCCAAACTATTTGGAAACCCATGTTAAGTCAATTTCAACATTGGTATTACTTTCAATTTTAATACTCTGAGTAATTCACCTGAGCTGCTCAATACAAAATGTTCTGCTTCGGAATTTGTTTATGGTTCGCTCGGAGAAGCATGTCTTGCGCATCTAGAGACAGATTAACTCAATTTGCATTTCAATTGTCCTATTACATTCTAAAAAATGATGGACAAGGCAAACATTCAAAATTAGATTTTTAACAAAAAACAAATTAAAGCTGGCATTGCACGTTTGTTATAATACAAAATAAGTGAATTTTTATTTTAACCAAAAAAACGTAGTAACTATTTAAAGATGGTGATCACTAAACTAAATTTATTTCACAGTATAGTCATTAATATCACACAAGAACAATATTACTGAGAGCTTAACTTTATCAATAATTTTTGCCTTAGTTCGTCCTCATAACAGTTCGAAAATAATGGATTGTCACAGATAATTTTAAAATCCAATCTAAATCTCTTTAAGACACGATCTAATTATTAAATCGAATCAAATTCTTTTGCCATTGTAGTTTAACTTACACGTTATTTGAATGGGAAATTAATGACAACATCGCTATTCAATCGAACTCCGGGAAATTAGAAAAAGAATAATCAGACTGCACTGAAATTTTTAAAGTTTCATTTTATCTGTAAAAATTATTAAAAGATTCCTTTATTTATTTTTCAATTAGGTAAAAGAATAATAACTTGCCTTTACGTAAAAACTGATGTCTGCAATAAGTTGAAGCTTGCTGCAGTGTTTACCTTATGCATACGAAAGTTAAAATTTATATTGCAAATAAAATCCTTCTTAGATGGATATTGGAAAGTCAGTTTTTTGATGCGTTGTTTATATTCAGTGTAGTATAATCCCAGCCAGTAGTTTTGCTGCCTTGTAAATAATTGTTACCACCACCCGCGCAATCAATTATTGTTAAATTGTGTTGCCTATATGTGTATATGTGACGAAAGCTGCAAACAGTTAATGTTCGTGACTGCATAGAAATTGTGCAGCCGAAATTTCCAGTCAAGTTCAATGTATGCGAGACTACCAGAGGTGAGAGCCGCATATATAAATTTGATTTCCATATATATTCAATGTGGTTTGATCCTCGCTAGTTAGTTTGCCGTCGTACTCTGATGATGATCATGGAAGGTCGAAACGCGTCAGTGCGTTGCAGCTGGCGTAGTTTTGTTATGTTGTTCGATGACTGGTTAAATACAATGGGATTGGTGTTTACTTCAAGCACGCAAACTTGATTTAAAGAATTGTTACCACCACCCTCGCAATCAATTATTGTTAAATTGTATTGCCTATATATGTATATGTGGCGAAAGCTGCAAACAGTTAATGTTCGTGACTGCATAGAAATTGTGCAGCCGACATTTCCAGTGAAGTTCAATTTATGCGAGACTACCAGAGGTAAGAGCCGCATATATAAATTTGATTTCCATATATATTCAATGTGGTTTGATCCTCGCTAGTCAGTTTGCCGTCGTACTCTGATGATGATCATGGAAGGTCGAAACACGTCAGTGCGTTGCAGCTGGCGGTATTTTTGTTATGTTGTTCGACGACTGGTTAAATACAATGGGATTGGTGTTTACTTCAAGCTCGCAAACTTGATTTAAAGAATTGTTACCACCAACCGCGCAATCAATTATTATTTAAATTGTATTGCCTATATATGTATATGTGGCGAAAGCTGCAAACAGTTAATGTTCGAGACTGCATAGAAATTGTGCATCCGACATTTCCAGTCAAGTTCAATGTATGCAAGACTGCTAGAGGTGAGAGCCGCATATCTAAATTGATTTCCATATATATTCAATGCGGTTTGATCCTCGATAGTCAGTTTGCCGTCGTACTCTGATGATGATCAAGGAAGGTCGAAACGCGTCAGTGCGTTGAGGCTGGCGGTAGTTTTGTTATGTTGTTCGACGACTGGTTAAATACAATGGGATTGGTGTTTACTTCAAGCTCGCAAACTTGATTTAAAGAATTGTTGCCACCACCTGCGCAATCAATTATTGTTAAATTGTGTTGCCTATATATTTATATGTGGCGAAAGCTGCAAACAGTTAATGTTCGTGACTGTATAGAAATTATGCAGCCGACATTTCCAGTGAAGTTCAATGTATGCGAGACTACTAGAGGTGAGAGCCGCATATCTACATTTAATTTCCATATATATTCAATGCGATTTTATGCTCGCTAGTCAGTTTGCCGTCGTACTCTGATGATGATCAAGGAAGGTCGAAACGCGTGAGTGCGTTGCGGCTGGCGGTTTGTTTTTTTATGTTGTCCGACGACTGGTTAAATACAATGGGATTGGTGCTTACTTCAAGCTCGCAAACTTGATTTAAATAATTGCTGTAAGGATGTCAGAGATAAGAGTTCAAACTCAGCAGTGTAAGTAACTGACAGTCGAGTTAACTTAAATGTGCGTGGGGTTAATTTATGCCCAGATAGTCAGTTATCACGCGATTGCAACTCAGATTAGTTTACGGCTTGTAACTACCTGTGAGATAAATTATTGCTTCTTTTCAAAACGATGTTTCAACACGTACCTATTATACTGCAATTATTTCTCAGGTGATTTGTAAAACTGAGCAATTTTGAAGTATTACGGAAAGTAAGCATTTTAGTTTGCATAATTTAGAAATTACATCTTTCTTCTAATTTTTCTCGTGTACCTCCTGCATTGTTAGCTATAATTTTCATTTATAAAAAATTTCCAATCCATTGAGTAGGTATGACTTTTTCGAATAACTTACTCAAAATTACTAATCTGCGAACGAATTTGAGATTAATATTAAATAGAAAAACTGTATGGTATGCAAAACTTGAATATACTAACGTATGATATTTTACTCGATCGTCATATGATTTCCAAATAAGTTTACATTAATGGCAAGCACAGTTCGTATTTTATGTTTAGTCAATTCGGTATCACTGCTTTGTAGTATCCTCTTATTTCGACAAGAAATGACACTTACGTAAGTTTTTCCTTGGTTTTAAATCAATATAACATCAACTGTTATGCATAACTGCGCTAATAAGCACGCTGTCTGTCTAAAATAACTTTTTTTTTCTAAAGTAGATTCCGCATATATGCCGGTTTTAATTGTTTTTAATATACAATAATTCACTTGTAGCTTTATTAAGTTTTAGGCTAAGTTCACAGACGCCAAAGCACTTGAATATTCTAAAATTTACGAGAAAAAAATTTCAAAATAAATTTATATTGATTTCAAACTGAGAGATGCAAAAGAATGTTTAAAAATATTGTATTTCACTTTTAAGATCGACTTTGGTGTGTTAATTAGTGTCATTGCGATTTTAATTGCTTAGAGACAAATTATTGGATAATAAAATGGCAATAAATTATTGCATATATAAGATATTTCAAATGTCAATGAAATAAATAATTTTTTTTGCAAATGCTTTGCTAAATACATAATCTTATTCGAAGTTCATTCAAAATTAGCCAAATGAAGGCGAAAAATTACAAAAAATTCTTTTATTTATTTAATCATATTTAACTGCACTTTATTTATCATTAAACGGCTTTTACTTGCTAGCCTTCATTTTGATAAACAAACACGCCCATTTGTTCCCGTAAAATTTGGCGCACAAATGCTCCAAATAGATTTATTTTTAAGTAACCAGACAACAAAATGACTGAGGCTATCAATAATGTAGCAGAAAAACCGAAAATATGTCACATACGAAGGTATAAACGAAGAACGTTAAAAATGGGTGAGAATCGGTGAAAACGTGGCAGCTCGAATTTTGATGACAAAAAGAGATATGTGAAAACGAACACAAAATGCTTTTAAGTCACATGTTAAAACAAACACTTTTTGATTTAATTTGGTGATCTTATTATCGATCCACTAAATGACAGAAATTTGCTATCGCCGCCGTATTTACGAAGATCCCATCGTTGCGTCAAATTAGGTAGCTGTCATATTGTTAATTAAAGTGCTTACATAGACCATGGTTATTATACGCTACTCAATAAACATGGTTTAAATTTAGACAGCGAAATCTTATTGTCAGTCTGTTTTCTTTGTCCTTCACCAGCTAATCGATCGTTACAGGGGTTTAGAATCATCACGCATGATCCTGCAAATTGAGTAGCCAGAGGCAAGAAACTCAAGCGTACAATATATTACAGATTTTGTTCGGGTGTACTATCATAAAACGTCCTGTTATTAAAAATTTAATCTGTTAAAAGTCAATTCCTGCCAACAACCACGTATTCTTAAATATTGTCATTTTTATATCGTTTCCGAATACATCGGCACATGTTTGATTTTCTATTTTGTTGTTGTCGTGAAAAGCATTATATGTGAACCGTCAAAATTTCAATTGCGCCTTCAACTATGGAGGACATTATTTAGTACAAAATAAAAAATATATCTCATTTAACAACTAATATAAGACGAGTTTTATCTACTCATGCATATTTTATGCAAACTTGGAATCAGTGATTAAATCGTGGACTCAACTTGATTTCGGAAACAAGACTTTATTTATATTTTTCCGTTAACATGCTTTTCCTATTTGTGATGCTCCTTTCCTGTGCTTAACTGTGTCTTCGATTAGTCTATTATTCCTTCATTTGTATTTTTCATATTATAGAGGGCCTACAATAGGTTAAGTAATATTGAAATAAAATTAACTGTTCAACTGAATTAATTTTGCATAATCTCTAGGTGAAATTAAGAAAAAACAAAGCATTAAGTTGTAGGAAGCCCGGAACAACAAAAGTTTACCTCAGGTACTTGTTTGTATAAAAGAGGAATGTATAAATGTGTTATATAAATTTTAGGCCTAAATTGTTCATTACTATTGTTTGACAAGGCCTTTCCCACTTTCATGATCATTCATCTAGTAGTAAATGCTAATTTGCACATTATGTTTATAAAGAAAATCAAAATATTTTTTCTACACTAAACTAAACTTATATGGTAATATATTACATTTCCCTATCATAATTTTGAAAATAAGTTTTTGTAAATTTGTCATTAAAGTAGTTTGTATTAAAGCTACAGTACAAAATATTTTAAGAATAACTGTTTAATTATCTGTAAAAAAGTCATGGATAATGTGCTTTTTTAATTTAAAAACCATCTGCAATAGTTTCATACTTCATTTACCCTTTGGTATTTATTCAAATATTTATCCGTTTCGTATTTAGTCCTGTTGCTTTAGCGTGATTGCAAAACACTGATTCATTTTCGGTGGAATCAAATAAAAATTTTTAATTAATAAATATTAGTCGCTGTGAAAATTATAATTGTTATGGTAATTCCAAATCAGAAAATACTGATTGAAGAAGTTTGCACTTATCAGCAAATGGTAATATCTTTTTATAAATAGGGGAAATATGAATACATGCTTGAGCGATTGTATTACACAATGCAATACTCTTGGTTTACGAAAATTTCATGTTTCGAATATATGTCAAATAAAATTTATTTAATGAAAGTATTTCCATTGAACCATGGCTCAAATGTGATTTTCTAAAACACATGAAACAGACTGCTGATTCATTCTGGTATGCGGTTTTGCGCACCTAAAAACAAATAATTTTAATTATAACCAACAGGATAACCAAAGGCAACATGAACGGAAAGTATAATCTCGAGCACCTTCGTTTCGTGATTAGTGGTGACTTATCAGTAGGAGTCAGTATTTCGCCCTTTACCCGCTATGTATTTGGGTGAGGGATGTGGGAAAATAGGACGGTACAATATCCTACACGAATGTGCAAACCTGCAGTAGTGCAGCTAACATCATATAAAGTCGACACAATGTGACTTCAACGCTAACTCACACTATATGATATATATACCGAGTCTGTAAAGGATACTAACACTATGGCTATTGTGTCAGTACCAGACACCAACATAATAGTACCGAAAAAATACAAAAATGGTTTTGACACGTGTTACTAATACATAAGTGCATATTTATTATTTCTCCACCACAAACAGTGTCTAACCGTTGTATATTTAATTGAATGATGAAATGATTACCGAGAAATGTATTAAATGATATCGGTTAATTTAAGTGTGTTTGGATTTTCTGGTGTAACGGGCGTTCAATATTAGTCATAATTCGCATTTATGGTGAACTGTAGCATATATTGAGATTCACTTTGTTGGTACCATGTACGAACTCGGCAACCAAAATGTTAGTACCATGTACCTTTTCGGTGTTATAATGTTGATATCGGCTACTGACACAATAGTCATAGTGTTGGTATCGTTCCAGACTCAGAATATATATTATATAGAGTGATTTAGCGCTGAAGTCGCATTGTCGGAGACTTTATATGATGTTATCTTCATTACTACAGGTTTACACAATTGTGTAGGAGATTGTACCGTCCTATTTTCACACATTCCTCATCCAAATATATAGCTGTTAAAGGGCGTAATACCGGCTCCTATTGATAGTTCGTCAGTGAGCACGAAACGAATGTGCACGAGATTATACTTTCCGTTCATGTTGTGTTTGGTTTATCCTTCTGGTCACAAGTGAACTAATTTGTTACTAGTAGTGCAACACCTAATACATAATTGCATATATTAGTTCTCCGCCACAAACAGTATCTAACTGCTGATTCAGTCTTCTATAATACTGTTAATACTTTGTATTCAAATTATGCTCAATTTCGTTTTTTGTATAATATGCGGAAAAACGCACGGTTTTATGACCGTAATTTTGTAATTGACATTTCGATGGCCTTCGCGGTTATTCTCATCTATAACCATATAAAAAGATATATTTATAGAGAATCAACTAAATATTTATTTACTAACGTTTTCAATGTGAAGTTCCAACCTGTCATTCCCGATTTGTCATTATAGAACAGAATTCATGCAAATTGTAGAGTAGATAATGCCTAGAAATACAAAGGCAATATGTTAGTTACATAAATTCCATTACATTAAGCTAATTATTGCAGGATATAGTAAATACAATTCATCAAGTGTTTTAGTTTTGTTATTATATGGCGTACTCATTGAGTACTTTTCAGAATTTCAGCAGTAACAGCTCTAACCGGTATGCATTTTCTTCAGAGTTTTGCAATTCATTTACTGCGTGACCCAAGCCTCGTACTAATTTAAATTGTCATTAATATATCAACATATCTTTTCGGTCAAGATTCTCTTCAGCTGGAGGGTTTTGGCTTAGCTTGTGATCTAAAGTTCCAACTGGCCACCTTCTATCTGTCATAATAATGACACTTTAGCAAATGGTGTGATGGTATTGCATTACAGTGCATTGGCAGAACTTTTATTATATGCCACATAACATAATAAGCAAAACATTGAATGAGATAACAAATTCAATCTATCTTATTGTCTGGTTTTTCGATTTTTTGGCACATAAATTATTCGTCCGAAAGGCAGCAAACGGGGCTCTGTTTGGAGCAAGTTTGCTTCAGAGCTTTCCAATAAATCCACTGTGCAAAACAAACCTGGCATTACATGTCACCTTTAGTTAAATACCACATTATTTTTTTGGTAAAACTTTTTCCAAGTTCGACCTAAAGGTTTAACAATAATTGATTGCGCGGGTGGTGGTAACAATTCTTTAAGTGAAGTTTGCGAGCTTGAAGAAAGCACCAATCCAATTTTATTTAACCAGTCGTCGAACAATCTACCGCCAGCCGCAACGCACTGTCGCGTTTCGACCTTCCATGGTCATCATCAGAGTACGACCTAAAGGTTATAGAACACATATTTGTATAAAACTGAAATGTTTCAAGCAGCACGCGGCATAAAACGAATAGTTGATAAGTCAAAACTGGGGAAATCATGTGTTCTCCGGTGCGCACACTGACCGCAGCAATTCTGCCAAGCAGTTTGTACGTGCCCAATAAGTTTGAATCCAGTATAGTTTTCAGGAGGAGAAACATTTAATAACATATCGGTTGATGGCCAGTTAATTTTTCGATTACTCAACTATAAATTAACTTCTTTCATTTATTTACTTTCTGAATTTACATTGAATAATTGGATGACAACTTGTCCGAATTTCAGTTTTCCTTCGATTTCTTGTTGGTGGTTAATTGCGTGCAGATTGGTAAATGCCTGCGTGTATGTCTCTGGGTGTGTCTGCGTGTGTGTACAAGCGTTATGCTTATCGTATTACCGAGTGATGCTTGAGATCGGGTTATTATTGTATGGACGAAGTCAGTTTTGACCAGGTGCTGCTTTGTTGGCAATTTCGTGCATTAAGATTTTTTTGCGTCTAAGATGTCTTTTAAAAAAGATACAAACCTACTGATCTTTTTAATTTTGATTATGATACTACTTTCTCATGGTTAAATAAAAGACAAGGATAATTGAGATTTGCAACATACCTTCTTGAAAATTTTATTTCTACTACCTGTATTATTATATTGGAGATGTTATGCATTATATCATCATATAAGTCAACATTAAAAATAAACAATTACTAAACATGCATAGTATGCCTTGATTTCTCCATTTATTTGATCTGTGAACTTCGACGATAAATCTATAATTATTTATATAATCAATTTTATTGTACAAGTGCGATTAAATAAAAACACCGTTTTTTCCTTTATCATACTAATTGTATCAAAATTGATATAGCAGATGCTGTGATATTACTGCTAGATCTTCAGATATTTTTAAATTGTATATCATAACTATTGAGATTTACTTATCTAAACGAGACTAAATGGATATATTTAAATGATTTGGTATCTTTCATATATTGTAAATTTTAGAATATTATTATCTATTTGATAGAACATGTTCGGCTTGAATCGAAATCAAGATATTCTGTTCTACTTTATTCTATATTCTGTCTTTCGTATCAATTTTTTCATGTTTTATTTCGTGCCATGGTAAAATTGCGTAGCATGTGGAATTCATTGTTCATCGTAAATAAGGTTGTTAAAAATCTGTCACTGTTGATGATGGTTGAGATTCCGTTTGCAAAGTTGCTTTTGCTTTTGCTTTTTTTACTATAATCAAAGTCGCAATTTTGATATGAGCACCTGACCCATTAAAAACAAAAGTTTGTCAGTTTAAACTAAGAACTGTGTAGCTTACTGTTTTAGTTTTCTGGTAATATGAGGGAGTATTTTTTGCTGTTTGTCTAATGAGTGTTCAGGCTCACTTGGATACAAGGAAACTGTTTTTTGATTTTTCTATACATCACCATTATCATCCTCATCATCATCATGTCCAGCCATACAGAAGTCAAGAGTGACTAATGTTTCACTGCCATATTACCATAAGAAGTGAAAAAAAGTATATAAATGAAAGCAGAAATAATATTTTAGACAAATTATTAGTGAAATTTTCGAGAGAGAGAGAGAGAGAGAGAGAGATAGAGAGAAGGAATACCTAGCTACTATGAGTAAATTTATCAGGACAACTCACAGAAATGAGGCAAACTAAACTTCGCCACAACACCATTATGGCCAAGTTAGCATTCGGGCAAGGCAACATCAGCAAAATCAGTAAAATCAGCATCTTTGCGGATTTCACTGTGTCACG
>JAQBSW010015063.1:0-10439 GCA_029291075.1 Eudiplozoon nipponicum | reverse complement strand
GTTGTGACCAGAAGGATAAACCAAAGGCAGCATGAACGGAAAGTATAATCTCATTCACATTCGTTTCGTGCTTACTGGCGACTCATCAGTAGGAGCCGGTATTACGCCCTTTAACCACTATATATTTGGTAGAAGAATGTGGAATAATAGGACGGTACAATCTCCTAGACGAATGTGTAAACCTGCAATAGTGAAGCTAACATCATCTAAAGTCAACGACAATGCGACTTCAATGCTAACTCACACTATATAATATATATACCGAGTCTGTAAAGGATACTAACACTATGGCTATTGTGTTAGTAACCGATACCTACATTTTGAACTCGAAAAGGTACCGGATACTAACACTATGGTTTCCGAGTCGGTACATGATACCAACCTGATGGATATCAATTTATGCTAAAGTTCACCCAAATTGAGAATTACAAAAATTTCTGAACACCTGTTACTCCAGTTAAACCATACACTCTGGCCTTCATCGATATCAGTTATCACATTTCGCGGTAAGCATGACATCATTCAATTCAATATGTTACAGTTAAATACTGTTTGTTGCGAAGAACTAATATATATGCAAGTATGTATTAGGTTTTGCGAACCTAGTAACAAATTAGTTCAGTTGTGACCAGAAGGATAAACCACAGGCAGCATGAACGGAAAGTATAATCTCATGCACATTCGTTTCGTGCTTACTGGCGACTCATCAGTAGGAGCCGGTATTACGCCCTTTAACCACTATATATTTGGTAGAAGAATGTGGAATAATAGGACGGTACAATCTCCTAGACGAATGTGTAAACCTGTAATAGTGAAGCTAACATAATCTAAAGTCAACGACAATGCGACTTCAATGCTAACTCACACTATATAATATATATACCGAGTCTGTAAAGGATACTAACACTATGGCTATTGTGTTAGTAACTGATACCAACATTATTGTACCGAAAATGTACATGGTACTAACACTATGGTTTTCGAGTCGGTACATGATACCAAACTGATGGATATCAATTTATGCTAAAGTTCACCCACATTGAGAATTAAAACAATTTCTGAACACCGGTTACTCCAGTATATCCATACACTCTGGCCTTGATCGATATCAGTTATCACATTTCGCGGTAAGCATGACATCATTCAATTCAATATATTACAGTTAAATACTGTTTGTTGCGAAGAACTAATATATATGCAAGTATGTATTAGGTTTTGCAAACCTAGTAACAAATTAGTTCAGTTGTGACCAGAAGGATAAACCAAAGGCAGCATGAACGGAAAGTATAATCTCATGCACATTCGTTTCGTGCTTACTGGCGACTCATCAGTAGGAGCCGGTATTACGCCCTTTAACCACTATATATTTGGTAGAAGAATGTGGAATAATAGGACGGTACAATCTCCTAGACGAATGTGTAAACCTGTAATAGTGAAGCTGACACAATCTAAAGTCAACGACAATGCGACTTCAATGCTAACTCACACTATATAATATATATATATATATATATATATATATATATATATATATATATATATATATATATATACCGAGTCTGTAAAGGATACTAACACTATGGCTATTGTGTTAGTAACCGATATCAACATTATTGTACCGAAAAGGTACATGGTACTAACACTATGGTTTCCGAGTCGGTACATGATACCAACCTGATGGATATAAATTTATGCTAAAGTTCACCCAAATTGAGAATTCCAACAATTTCCGAACACCTGTTACTCCAGTTAAACCATACACTCTGGCCTTCATCGATATCATTTATCACATTTCGCGGTAAGCATGACATCATTCAATTCAATATATTACAGTTAAATAACTGTTTGTTGCGAAGAACTAATATATATGCAAGTATGTATTAGGTTTTGCGAACCTAGTAACAAATTAGTTCGTTGTGACCAGAAGGATAAACCAAAGGCAGCATGAACGGAAAGTATAATCTCATGCACATTCGTTTCGTGCTTACTGGCGACTCATCAGTAGGAGCCGGTATTACGCCCTTTAACCACTACATATTTGGTAGAAGAATGTGGAATAATAGGACGGTACAATCTCCTAGACGAATGTGTAAACCTGTAATAGTGAAGCTGACATAATCTAAAGTCAAAGACAATGCGACTTCAATGCTAACTCACATTATATAATATATATACCGAATCTGTAAAGGATACTAACACTATAGCTATTGTGTTAGTACCGACTCGGAAACCATAGTGTTAGTATCCGGTACTCTTCGATTTCAAAAAAGGTATCAGTTACTAAAATAAGTATCCATAGTGTTAGTATCCTTTACAGACTCGGTATATATATTATATAGTGTGAGTTAGCATTGAAGTTGCATTGTCGTTGACTTTAGATTATGTCAGCTTCACTATTACAGGCTTACACATTCGTCTAGGAGATTGTACCGTTGTATTATTCCACATTCTTTTACCAAATATATAGTGGTTAAATGGCGTAATACCGGCTCCTACTGATGAGTCGCCAGTAAGCACGAAACGAATGTGCATGAGATTATACTTTCCGTTCATGCTGCCTTTGGTTTATCCTTCTGGTCACAACTGAACTAATTTGTTACTAGGGTCGCAAAACCTAATACATACTTGCATATATATTAGTTCTTCGCAACAAACAGTATTTAACTGTAATATATTGAATTGAATGATGCCATGCTTACCGCGAAATGTGATAACTGATATCGATGAAGGCCAGAGTGTATGGTTTAACTGGAGTAACAGGTGTTCGGAAATTGTTGTAATTCTCAATTTCGGTGAAATTTAGCATAAATTTATATCCATCAGGTTGGTATCATGTACCGACTCGGAAACCATAATGTTAGTATCCGGTACTCATCGATTTCAAAAAAGGTATCAGTTACTAACACAATAGCCATAGTGTTAGTATCCTTTACAGACTCTGTATATATATATTATATAGTGTGAGTTAGCATTGAAGTCGTATTGTCGTTGACTTTAGATTATGCTAGCTTCACTATTACAGGTTTACACATTCGTCTAGGAGATTGTACCGTCCTATTATTCCACATTCTTCTACCAAATATATATAGTGGTTAAAGGGCGTAATACCGGCTCCTACTGATGAGTCGCCAGTAAGCACGAAACGAATGTGCATGAGATTATACTTTCCGTTCATGCTGCCTTTGGTTTATCCTTCTGGTCACAACTGAACTAATTTGTTACTAGGTTCGCAAAACCTAATACATACTTGCATATATATTAGTTATTCGCAACAAACAGTATTTAACTGTAATATATTGAATCTAATGATGTCATGCTTACCGCGAAATGTGATAACTGATATCGATGAAGGCCAGAGTGTATGGTTTAACTGGAGTAACAGGTGCTCGGAAATTGTTGTAATTCTCAATTTGGGTGAACTTTAGCATAAATTTATATTCATCAGGTTGGTATCATGTACCGACGCGGTAACCATATTGTTAGTGTCCGGTACTCATCGATTTCAAAAAAGGTATCAGTTACTAACACAATAGCCATAGTGTTAGTATCCTTTATAGACTCGGTATATATATATTATATAGTGTGAGTTAGCATTGAAGTCGTATTGTCGTTGACTTTAGATTATGTTAGCTTCACTATTACAGGTTTACACATTCGTCTAGGAGATTGTACGGTCCTATTATTCCACATTCTTCTACCAAATATATAGTGGTTAAAGGGCGTAATACCGGCTCCTACTGATGAGTCGCCAGTAAGCACGAAACGAATGTGCATGAGACTATACATTCCGTTCATGCTGCCTTTGGTTTATCCTTCTGGTCACGACTGAACTAATTTGTTACTAGGTTCGCAAAACCTAATACATACTTGCATATATATTAGTTCTTCGCAACAAACAGTATTTAACTGTAATATATTGAATTGAACGATGTCATGCTTACCGCGAAATGTGATAACTGATATCGATGAAGGCCAGAGTGTATGGTTTCACTGGAGTAACAGGTGTTCGGAAATTGTTGTAATTCTCAATTTGGGTGAACTTTAGCATAAATTTATATCCATCAGATTGGTATCATGTACCGACTCGGAAACCATAGTGTTAGTATCCGGTACTCATCGATTTCAAAAAGGTATCAGTTACTAACACAATAGCTATAGTGTTAGTATCCTTTACAGACTCGGTATATATATTATATAGTGTGAGTTAGCATTGAAGTCGTATTGTCGTTGACTTCAGATTATGTTAGCTTCATTATTACAGGTTTACACATTCATCTAGGAGATTGTACCGTCCTATTATTCCACATTCTTCTACCAAATATATAGTGGTTAAAGGGCGTAATACCGGCTCCTACTGATGAGTCGCCAGTAAGCACGAAACGAATGTGCATGAGATTATACTTTCCGTTCATGCTGCCTTTGGTTTACGTTAAATATCACTTTTTCTTTAAGTATTAATATGATCATTTTTTCAGTAGATAATATTCTAAATTACCTTTTCAAACAATATATTTTAACTTCTTATTTTAATGAAGCTATTTTACTAAATCTTGAGTATTTATCCTGACAGAATTTTGCCAACGGTATATTTGAAATATCATTCCCACTTCATAATTAGCCATGTCACTCGTAAATACTTCAATTATAAAAAAAGTGTAAAAACGTCAGTCTGACGTGTGCAGAGTGGAATTGAAGTTAATCATTGTTCATAAGTTACATAGTTAAAAAACATTTGGACGCAAATTTTGCGACAAAACTTAGTTTGAATCAAGTTTTCGAGATTGACATAATCACCTTTCAAATTTTACATAACCGATCGATAGACCAAGAAAAACTACTGTCAGTCACACATACTGACACATTTCTACCTCTAACGGTCATCTTTATAAATATATGAGCAATGGTTGCACAGACGGTGATAAAAATGAATTTAATCAGTGTTGAAATCCTGATTTAATCACCAGTCCCATTATGTACATACACTTGTCAGTATAAACTAAGCATTGCGTAATGGAGAAAAGGCAATTCATCCAGGGGACCGGTTTCGTCCTTATTGGAAACTCGGCACCAAGAAAAATTAGTTAGAGTATAACTGAAAATTGAGTGCGGTATACGGCAGGGTGGCTCAGTGGTTTCTAAACAGACATGCCCAGGTTCAAGCCCTGACCGCGGAAAATTCTGGACACTACGTGATGAATTGCCAATAACATCAAAACCGGTCCACTGGATGAATTGCCTTTTTCCACATTAACCAATGTTTCGTTTATCCTGAAAAATGCATGCATAAAATGGAACAGTTGTTTTTATCAAGATCGCAACATTGATGTAAATAATTGTGTGGTCATTAGCAGAGTTCGACGGCAGGTTGACTAGCGAGGATCAAGCCGCAATGCTTATCCGAGAAAGGAAAAAAATAATATCCGCCTCTCGCTTCTGGCAGTTTCGTTTATAATGCAACTAACTTAAAGTATCGGCTCCATAAGTTAAATCATCTACACTGTATGCTAACCTGCAAGATGTTATAGTCTTATTAGTAATTTTAATTTAGTAAAAAATGAATTGCGTTTGATCGTCGCTAGTCAATTCATCTTCGTGTTCTGACGGTTAGTAAATGGGACTGACGGTAGTTTCGCCATGTTCAGGAACTGGCTGAATAAAATGAAACTGGAATCCGGCATTTGTTAGAGACACTGTTGCAGAAGTGAGCCTTTCCCACGCTGAAAAATGTACACTTACCTTATAGAAAAGAAAACCACGGCCAATTGGAACCTCCCTTTGCTGGAAAGTTTGACGTGAAATGAAATCATATCTGAGCACAGTTAGAAGATCTGCCTAGTGTTTTGAATGAATTCCACCTTGTTGAGAAAATTATGTTTCCTAGCATTTGTCATAGTGTGGTTCATAAAACTAGACACTGAATAGCTGCAACATTCACTTCATAGCAAACCACCCGATAAAAACATTTTTTTATATTAATTCATTGAAGAAGAAACTACCATTTTCACAAAGTGTCTCTCAATTATGGATAAAGGTTATTAATTTATGCATCATTTAGTAGCAGAGTTTGAAGCAATTTTCAATCAGTTCTTTGATTTAAAAGCAAACAATGATGTCAGCCCACGGTGTTGTCAAGTGAAGTTCGTCGACATATGCCACTAGTATCAAAATTTATCACAATTAACAAAATCTCCTTCGAATAAAGTTGAGCACATAACAGCTTTCACGCGAATTGGCCAAAAATCGTGGTCGTGTTATTCTTTTGGCAGGCAGAGGGTCTGGCTTGGTCGTCAGGGATAGCAACGGTTATGCTCCTATAGGGAATGACTTAATTTTTGGTCCACAATTTTCAATTGATGCTAATGCCGATGCAACAGGAAAAACCGGGAGGGTCGTTTCGACGTTATTTTCCTATTTACTGACCACACAGCTGAACACAAACAAATAAAGCCAGTTAGAGCACAGATACCAAGATTGTATGCTTTAACGAAAGCGCATAAACTTTGTATTCATTTAAGACTAATTGTCTCAATAATAATGCATGAGTTATCTAATTGGTTAGTTGACTTATTGAAGTCGGTGAGAAATCGGTTATCTGACTACAGTTTTAACGATTCACTTAAATTTGTTTAAAAGGTAAACAAATTGAGCATTAGAAATCTTTTTATGTATTCGTTTAATGTTGCATTGATTATTTACTAGTGCAACGTTAAATTAAACTATTTAGTTTGTGTTTTTAAAATTAAGTTTGCAAGATTGGAATAAGCATCAATCCCATTGTATTTAACCAGTCGAATAACATAACAAAACTAAAGTCAGTCACACGTTCTGACACGTTTCGACCTCCTATGATCATCATCAGTGTACGATAGCAAACTGACTAGTGAGGATAAAATCCCAATTAAAATCTAACGACTGCCATGAAAAACATGCAGTTCTCACTTTCGATAGTCTCAGGTACATTGTACTTGACTGGAAATGTCGGATGCACAATTTCCAGGCAGTCACGAACTTTAACTTACTGAATCTGCCGCAACATGTAAATAAACTATCCAATTAAACAATCATTAATTATGCGGATGGTGATAAAAATTGCTTAAATCAATTAAACGAGCTATATATTAACACCAATCCCATTATATTTAACCAGTCGAACAACGAAGCATTGTGTAAAAGAGTGTTACGTATTTGCTCGCCTGAATGTTTGCGGAAGGAATTGGATGTTGTTTGTAATACTCTTGCCATTAACAGTTAATCAAAAAAATTATAGATACGTTTAAAACTGTTGTAATAATAAAACCCGTTTCGAATATTTACACAGCTGATAATAAACCATTTCATATTCACGTAAAATCTAAAAAGGCGAAGCATTGCAGCACATAAAAGAAAGATATCGTTCTTTGATGTTATTTATATATTTAGCAGCTGTACTTGTTTTAATTGCATTCACTATCAAACTTCCTCCCAGTGTAAAAGACAAAAGTCCATTCAATTTACATCCATTTAATTTGAAAATGCAATAGAACCTGTGGACAATCCTATTTATGGGGAATGCAGTAAGAGATTTAGCTCACGCTTGCTGTGGATATACCCACCAGGTGTGCGAAAAATATGATTGTATCTGCACATACGTTGATAACGAAACACGTTTTGTCCTATGTAAAATGCGACTTGCCAACCATAAGATTTTCGATAATGATTAAGGCTAGGTGTTCGAGCATGTTTCCTTATTAAGAGGCGTTAATAATAAATAAACGTTGTCAATAATTTTGCAA
This sequence comes from Eudiplozoon nipponicum, assembly GCA_029291075.1. Lineage (NCBI taxonomy): Eukaryota > Metazoa > Platyhelminthes > Monogenea > Mazocraeidea > Diplozoidae > Eudiplozoon > Eudiplozoon nipponicum. The sequence goes on along the minus strand of JAQBSW010015063.1, from coordinate 2,667 downwards.
ATACAGTTATTTGTTCATGAACGGACATTACCACGGGGCTTTCCAAGCCGAATTCAAACTGTTTAAATGTTCTACTTTGTTAAACTTTCCGGAATAATATTTTGATATCCATTTTATGTAAACTTTCTACGTGGACTGTAGTGGTCGCTGTTCAGTCTCAAACAAACCTGTTTTGCGTAAAATTGGATTGGATCTGCATATGCGTTCATAACAAACGACGTTTTTTCATGTACCAAATGTTATATGCCAAAGATACACTTTTGCATTTTGATTAAGGCTAGATGTACGAGCATGCTTCATTATTTAGAGGCGTTCGTAATAAATAGACGTTGTCCATAATTTTAAAAACATAAATAATTTTTTTATGAACAGATATTACCACGAGCCTTTCCAAACCGAATTCAAATCTGTTTAAATATCCCAACCTGTTAAACTTTCTGGGCTAATATTTTGATATAAATTTTATGTTTACTTTCTATGTGGACTGTAGTCGTTTGTTCGGGTACGTACGAACGTGTTGTGCGCAAAATTAAATTGAATTTGCACATACGTTGATAATAAAAGACGTTTTCTCCTGTACCAAATGCCATATGCCAATAATACGCTTTTCCATTTTGATTAAGGCTAGGTGGGCAAGCATGCTTCCATATTTAGAGACATTCGTAGTAAACAGACTTTGTCCATAATTGTGCAAACATAAATAAGTTGTTCATGAACAGGCATTACCATGGGGCTTTTCTCACCGAATGCGAAACTCTATAAATATAGTACCTTGTTAAACTTTATGAACTAATCCTTTTATTTCTATTTTAAGTACACACACTGTATGAACAGTAGTGGTCAGCATCTGCTTAACCAGCAAAAATTGCAGGAGGACGAAGCTGCCTTCTTACAATCCCGGCTTGGCCTCCAAAGTAATGGTCAATGTCTGTTGAACCATCACAAGTTGCTCCACCCTCCAAAAGCCGATACGTCCACATAGTCTATCTTCCATACCCATTTACTCAAGCCTTTCAGAATCACTGCACAGTCCCAGTTAAATTGAAAAACAAGTTCACGGCTTCAATAATAGTATTTAGAGGCTAACAACCCATAAAACATTGCCAGCTTATTTTGCCTCATCATATACTTCTCCAAAAAGTTATTAAATAAACAGTGTGTAAAAAACAATTAAAATTTTAAAATATAAGTCAAAAGTTTACAAAAGAATATTGCACACATTTTCTACACGACTCCCCTTATCTCCCTACGTCAATATAAGCTATCTAATAGTGAAGGGAATTTCTTTAATAAAAGTACTCACACTATGTAGATATATTACAAAGTTCAAATAGAAAAATCTAATTAATATTTATGCCAATTATATCTTGGGTGTTTAAAATAAAACACAAAAGTGCATTAACTCAGGAGCTCTCAGAAAATGCGGTGGAATTGTTTCAACCCACGTTCAATCAATAGGCCCACAAAATATATACATATTGCTAGAGCTAAATTGGCTACAAATTAAATAGTGGGAATTTAATTTAAACCGATAAAGTTTAAATAAAGGTAATTAACCAATCTGTTACTGAGTCAGCTAGGCATCTGTACTATTATAGACTGATGTGTATAGATGAACCATCCATCTAGCAGCAATAAAATATGGACCATTTCTTTTATTATTATTATTATTATTATTATTATTATTATTATTATTATTATTCTCTATTAAATCAGTTCAGAAGGTGGAGAAAATTGCTACTGTCACGTGTATGCTGATTTGTTATTTCCTACATCTACATTAAGACCTGAAGGTGGTCTCAAATTGTCAACTTAGGTTAACAGTTATACAATTATAATGGAAAAGCTAAAGTTTTCAGCCTTTCCATAGGGTTCACTTCAACAGTGCTTACCGGATTCACGTCTACATTGAGTCATCATTCTAAGCCTGCAAATGTGTAAAACCAAATAATGTTGACTTCCACCGTAAAGACAGAATTCCCAATATATATCAGTATTCAATTATGATTTTATCCAAAAATGTAATCCAAACAAGCAAATAAGCCATATTGTATTAAACTATTAAATCGGAGCACTAGCTATGATGACCTTTACCACAAATGATAACTATTGATAAAGAATTCCTTAGAAATCCCGGTATCCCTCAATTACTTTATTTGAATCTGCCGTATCGCCATACACATTTTCTTTAAACCCAGCTAAGACGATTACGGACGCACGCAGTAATAAATTGTTACCAAAATAAACGAACATTCGTTGAGCGAGCGGCGATAAAAGTAACTTTAATTAAGATTGCGGACATGATATAAACACCTGACTCATTATGTACATTAATTTGTCTGTAAAAAATAAGCATTGTGTAGTGTTGACAAGGCAATTCATCTAGTTGACCGGTTTCATCGTACGTGAAAAAAACCAGTAAGGACGAAACCGATCTACTGGATGAATTGCCTTTTATACACTATACAATTCTTAGTTTATACTGAAAACTGTATGTACATAAAGGGTCAGGTATTTATATCAAGATTTAAAACTTAATTAAAGTAGTCATTACCAATTTTCAGTTGAAATCACAAACATTCGCCAGGTTAAACTATTTAAGCCTTCACCTAATGCCATACTTATAGTCATTTTTCATGTTTAACATCTTATATTTGGTCTAATTCA
>JAQBSW010015062.1:0-10444 GCA_029291075.1 Eudiplozoon nipponicum | reverse complement strand
CGATTGGTAATTTCACATTCTTTAAAATTCTATTTATAAAATTGCAGAGCGCATAAATGTTAAAATAAATTGAAGTAAGTTATCAATCGATATGCCAAGGTGATCTTTTTGTTTATTTTTTGAATATATTTTTAACAATAATTTTATCAATGCATCACTGTCAATAACAAGTCCTGGTTCCTGGTCACCCGAAAGATTAGGTAGATCCAGGAAATTGCTTTCATTCTGTGGATTACATATCAAATTGCCAAATAGGAACGTTGAAACAGAAGAATCAAATTCATCATTGTTCATGATATAAAAAATTTCATAATCAATCATTATGCTTAACTCTCCAAAAAGATTCCAGTTGATTTTGGAACATTGCACGTGTGTATCTTCCAAATTAAATTTCTGTGTTTTGCTACGCAAGATGTTACATTGTGATATAATTTGTTTGTGATCCAATTCTTTGGAATATTTTACAACATCATAACTGTGTGATTTCACCGTTTCAATTTCTAAATATACATGATCTAAGCATTCCGAACCTCTAGTTGGTTCCTTTATAATCTGCTTGAGATCATTAAAAAATTGATTATATCACAGTCATGCAACTTATTAAAATCGCCTACCTCCACATTATAACCATGGCAGTCCAAAATAGATTGGAAAGAATTGGTAAATATTTGACCATCATATAAACTAGCATACGGCGGTCTGTAAACCGCGGTTAAGGTCAGATTATCGATTTGTATAGATAAAAAATCAATGACAGTATTATATTCACTAGTACGTAACACTTTCGCATTTAATATAGATTTACTATAAATGAGTACTACTCCACCTCTTTTATCCAGCGTTCTGTCTTTTCTAAATAAAGAATAGTGAGGAATGTCAAATTCGTGGTTTTCAATGTCCTTGTTGAACCAAGTTTCAGATAATATTATAAAATCAAAATCGTTACTTATTGCAAAATTGAACAGCAAAACGTTTTTGTTTTTGACACTTCTAAATTTGGCACAAAATAAAGTATATGTAGTATACGACTTATCTAAACAGTTATCGGTTTTTAATGGTTCAACTTTGTTGGTTTCTTTATTGTTCTCTTGCTGGGTTTTGAGGCTATAATTCTCCTCTCCCCGCTGTCCACAACATTCAATAACGATACATCGTTTTTTGTCTTTGAATCACTTGAAGAATTCCTTATATTAGCGTGACTTGAAGTAGACGGTTTCCACTCCAGATTTACCTGATTTTCGGATTGCGTACCGAAATATTTGAATCCACTGTCATCATGATTTTTGCAGATATTTCGACCTCCAATTACGGAGGTCTTTTTCAATGCCAAACACATCACACACTTAGTTGACAATCAATATATCAAGTGGAAATATTAATTTAAACCGCCTCATTTATACTTGTTTTTAGATCTCTTAAGCATAACGTTTTTTTATAAAAATGTTAGGAAAGTGTATGTTAAATTGGTTTGTGTGTGTCTACATGTATACACTCTTCGCAATGAGATTACAGTGATTTAATGACAATTAATGACAACTCACTAGATAAGCGTACGTCATACCTGTGTGTATGTGTTCTCGTTTGTTTTGAATTGAGGAGTAATCAGTTAATGCAAGTGTACACTCATCCCAGTGAAATTACAGCGATTTGGCAACATCTGACTATTCACTGGATAAGCGTGTTTGTGTGTATGTGCGTGAGCGTTTACTTAAAACTGAGAGCTAATCTGTTACATGTGATTACAGGCACGTGTAACGGTCATACAAGTAAAACTAAAATGATAACTGTCATTTCCTAACTGCACACGTCAGACCTATTTACACACTTACTTTTCTAAATGAAGTAATTACGAGTGGCATTTCGGTGAGGAGGGGCATGACACTATTAATAGAGTAAATAATTAATAGGTAGCAAAATTAAATTAGAAACGGATAAAGTGTTTCAATAGGGTAGAAAGTTAAATTAAATGGTACGTAAAAGAAATTAAAAATTGCCTGATAAAGAAGATACTAGTAATAGTGCAAAGAAAATAAAATACAAAATAAACCTTGCCATCATGTATAGATAAATGTATGTTAAAGGCGCTACACTAACAACAGAACGTAAGATAACAGATAAAATAAGATAACAAGTAATCAAGGATGAAATAATAAGATAATCAAAATAAATTAGGCGATATTGAATTAATCAATCTCCACCTCTGTAAGTTAATATCAGTCCAGTGTTCTTATTCTTTTACTTGAGCGAGTTTCTGATTCTGATTCTGATTCGTGCAATCTTCGTTTTCTACCATTATTTAGTGTTGTATTCCAAATAGGACCTAGTGATTTTTCTACGGCTTTTTCATTCATTATTTCATTTCTCGATTTAATTTCGATGGATTCTCTAATCAGTCTAGTCGATCTGCTACGGCTACAAATTGCTATACGTCTGCACCCATCCCAATTAATTGTGTGTCCTGTCTCTACTGTATGGCGTGCAAGATCTGATCTATTAACATGGGCATACTTGCATGCGGTTTTATGTTCCCCTCTTCTAACCATAATTGGGCGCATGGTTTCACCCACATACATCAAGTTACAGTCGTTACATGGAATTTCATATACTCCTGATGTGTCTAGCGGTTCTATTTTTTCCTTTTGGTTGGGAAGTATAATACCTAGTGTAAGGGTCTGTTTTAAAATAGTACGTATATTGTATTTTGATGCTACCATTTTTATTTTCCTACTTAGTTTAGAGTCAGGAATATCCATTACCCTCCGGTCATCTTTTAATTTATTTGACTTCACGTACTTCCAGTCATGATTAAATTTACTTATAACGCTCATTATAGTTGCTTCAATTAACTTTAGATTGTTCTTTAGCTTTTACGCTTTTGCCAATTTCCGTTGGAGAAATGTTTTGTCACGTCCAATATATATGCTATGAAAATTAGGGTTCTCACCTTTGTTTTATTGATGGCTTCAATCTGCATATTCATCGGCCTTTTTGATAATTTTACCAAGACAGGTCTTGGACGATCAGACCGTTTGCCCGCCCTATAACATTTAGCTATATCAGCTTCTGTCGTGTCCTTGATCAAAACATTTAATTTCTCAACGTCCTTTACGTCGGCATTTTCATCAAGATTAAATAAAATCCGCTGGTCTTGTTTAATTTTCCACGCCAAGACTTCATTCGCTAATATATTTAGAATTTCTTCACCTGGTGTATTATTTTTGATAGGTTTATCTTCTTCTGCTGTTATATCAGCCGACTCTACCCATGGCTAAACATCTATCTTTAATTTATCTATCTTGACATGAAGGGCTTCCGTCAACTTTCCAATTAGCGCGCTTAAAGTTTCATTTTTCTTTTCTTCTAGCTCCAAATTTGCTGCGTACACACCAACGCCAGTTTCCAATTTAGAAATTTTATTTTTAATAATGCTGTTCTCGTCCTTCAGCACCTTCATAGATTTCTGAAGGTCCGCAATGATTTTCTCAAATTCGGTATGCAACAAAGTCGGAGCCATTTCAAACCGCGCGCGTGAGCAATTAAAAATAGAGGCATTATAGATAGGCGTGTATGTTAATCCATGAGTTTTGCTTATAGTTATTCTAAAAATGTCATTTTATTGGAGTACACATCTGTGTATATATGTTGTTGTGTGCGAGGAGGGGTGACATGGATAAGTTTGCGTAAACATTTGAATATTAGAGATAAGGCATGAAGACCGGATATTAGGACAGACAATAAAAAATATTTTAGGAATTAAAATAAATATAAATAGATCTGTCTTGTATGAGGATACCACATTTTCCACAAGTTTTTTTCCCTGTGCGTATTTTGTCGACCCTGAAGTTGAGACTAGGAATAAGGTCTCGAAATGTTGGAAAAAAAGAATGGAAAATCTTGCTCCGACGTCATTTTCAGACATGCAGCTGATGGAAGGCTTAAAAAGAAGGGACAAATGCGAACCAATCAAGCAACGCCAATAATCGAAGCACCTGAAAATATACAGTATTTAAGATTGTACCGACCTACGAGTGCTACCAATTGTCCCACTCAAGAAAAATGCTGTCAAATCCACAAAAAGTTTAGTCGATCGCCTAAATATCTTCCATATATGTAATATGCTGTGGGTCAGGTTTTTCAGATGATACAAGTATACGACCGCTAGAAATGGCGTTATGCAATTTCGCATTTCAAAACTGTTGGACTAATGGAAGTACCCAAAATTAAATAAATAATTTTCCTTTTCTGTGCAGCTCAATATAAGTATTTTACGTTCTTCGCAAAAATCCGAAAATACGGATTTTCATCCTAAATTAGGCCGTAGAAAATCATCGCTGTTTTTCCTAATGAAATATTTGTAAACAGCGACGTTACATCCATTAGGACAATAATTTCATTAGCGACATTCTTTTTCTTCAGATATGTTAATTCTAAAGAATATTTAACGGTGTGCGTAAATGATGCATCGAATTGGCTACAAGATTCTGTTGGTCAATGACATTATTGGATGCATTGGTGAAATTCTAATGACTAGTTTGATCCTTTTTTAATTTTGGCTCACCATATACCCTTGCTAGATTAGTGCCAATCGGTTTTGCTATTATAAATCTTTTCGATAAGCTCCAATTTTTATGTCGACTTCAATAAATTCCGCGCTGTGTTTGACAATCTTTATGAGGATGTAGTTGAATTTGCTGTCACTATTTATTGAATCCTTTATCTATCTGAGGATCCTTCTGAACTTTGACCTGCCATACATAATTTCTCACATAATTGAATTATAAGCATTAGTTGTTGGAATACTAATTCCTGATAATTTTCCTGGCAACGAATGAAGGGAAGCAGTACATTCATTCAGCAAACAAAAAACTCTATTTATAAAGGTAACCGAAAATAACAATAGCAACAAAAGAGGCAACCTCAAAGTCAGATAGGCTAGAGAACAGAAAATATACAGATGTACCGAAAATGAAGATAATACTATGGACTTGTGAGATAACGTTGAAGTCGTATTGTCGTAGACTTTATATGATGTTAGTTTCACTATTGCAGATTTACACATCTGTCTAGTAGGTTGTACCGTCCTATTATCCCACATACTTCACCCAAATTTTTAGTGGTTAAAGGGCTTAATACCGGCTCCTACTGATGAGTCCCCAGTAAGCACGAAACGAATGTGCATGAGATTATACTTTCCGTTCATGCTGCCTTTGGTTTATCCTTCTGGTCACAACTGAACTAATTTGTTACTAGGTTCGCAAAACCTAATACATACATGCATATATATTAGTTCTTCGCAACGAACAGTATTTAACTGTAATATAATGAATTGAATGATGTCATGCTAATTGCGAAAGTGATAACTGCTATCGATGAAGGCCAGAGTGTATGGTTTAACTGGAGTAACAGGTGTTCAGAAATTGTTGTAATTCTCAATTTGGGTGAACAATAGCATAAATTTATATCCATCAGGTTGGTATCATGTACCGACTCGGAAACCATTGTGTTAGTATCCGGTACTCATCGGTTTCAAAAAAGGTATCAGTTACTAACACAATAGCCATAGTGATAGTATCCTTTACAGACTCGGTATATATATTATATTTGGTGTGAGGTAGAGATGAAGTCGCATTGTCGTAGACTTTATATGATGTTAGCTTCACTATTGCAGGTTTACACATTCGTCTAGGAGATTGTACCGTCCTTTTATCCCACATTCTTCACCAAAATATATAGTGGTTAAAGGGCGTAATACCGGCTCCTACTGATGAGTCGCCAGTAAGCACGAAACGAATGTGCCTGAGATTATACTTTCCGTTCATGCTGCCTTTGGTTTATCCTTCTGGTCACAACTGAACTAATTTGTTACTAGGTTCGCAAAACCTAATACATACTTGGATATATATTAGTTCTTCGCAACAAGCAGTATTTAACTGCAATATATTGAATTGAATGATGTCATGCTTACCGCGAAATGTGATAACTGATATCGATAAACGCCAGAGTGTATGGATTTCCTGGAGTAACATGTGTTCAGAAATTGTTGTAATTCTCAATTTCGGTGAATTATAGCATAAATTAATATATCTATCAGGTTGGTATCATGTACCGACTCGGTAACCATAGTGTTAGTATCATGTACCTTTTCGGTACAATAATGTTGGTATCGGTTACTAACACAATAGCCATAGTGTTAGTATCCTTTACAGATTCGGTATATATATTATATAGTGTGAGTTAGCGTTGAAGTCGCATTGTCGTTGACTTTAGATGATGTTAGCTTCACTATTGCAGGTTTACACATTCGTCTAGGAGATTGTACCGTCCTATTATTCCTACATTCTTGACCAAAATGTATAGTGGTTAAAGGGCGTAATACCGGCTCCTACTGATGAGTCGCCAGTAAGCACGAAACGAATGTGCATGAGATTATACTTTTCGTTCATGCTGTCTTTCGTTTATCCTTCTGGTCACAACTGAACTAATTTGTTACTAGGTTCGCAAAACCTAATACATACTTGCATATATATTAGTTCTTCGCAACAAACAGTATTTATCTGTAATATATTGAATTGAATGATGTCATGCTTACCGCGAAATGTGATAACTGATATCGATCAAGGCCAGAATGTACGGATTTACTGGAGTAACAGGTGTTCAGAAATAGTTGTAATTCTCAATTTCGGTGAACTATAGCATAAATTGATATCCATCAGGTTGGTATCATGTACCGACTCGGTAACCATAGTGTTAGTACCATGTACCTTTTCGGTACAATAATGGTGGTATCAGTTACTAACACAATAGCCATAATGTTAGTATCCTTTACGGACTCGGTATATATATTATATAGTGTAAGTTAGCATTGAAGTCGCATTGTCGTTGACTTTATATGATGTTAGCTTCATTATTGCAGGTTTACACATTCGTCTAGGAGATTGTACCGTTCTATTATTCCACATTCTTCTACCAAATATATAGTGGTTAAAGGGCGTAATACCGGCTCCTACTGATGAGTCGCCAGTAAGCACGAAACGAATCTGCATGAGATTATACTTTCCGTTCATGCTGCCTTTGGTTTATCCTTCTGGTCACAACTGAACTAATTTGTAACTAGGTTCGCAAAACCTAATACATACTTGCATACAGATTTTAGTAATTGTTGTCACTTCCGCGCAAGCAATGTTTTTCTACCATCACAAGATGCTTATATTACTATAACGTGTACCAATAGACATCAAATATATAGCAGGTTGTTATTTATGGATCTTTAGTGAGTTACTTTTATTATAAAATTTTGCTTTTACTTAAATCAAGGTTGCGATCTTGATATGGACACCATACCCATTATGTTATCTCATTTGACAGTATTGACAATGTATTATATAGTGCGAAAAAGGCAATTCATCCAGTAGACCGGTTTCGTCATTATTGGAACCACATCACGTACTGTCCAGAATTTACGGCGGACAGGCATTTTCCACACTCTACAATACTTGGTTTATAATGACAAATTTTTGCACATGATGGATGAGGTATTTACATCAAGATTTTAAACTTGTTACCACCACCTCGCAACCAATTTCCGTTTTAAATATTTGCTTTGTCATTATTCCAGACATTGCATAAAAATTACGATTTATGAAGTTTGTAAACTGCGTTTTGCGTAGCAACCACTTATGTACAAAGTTTAAATTGCATTCGAATATGGCTAATTTGAAATGTAACAATAATATAATTGTTCATTAAAAAATATTGACTTCCAAATCGTCCGTTTTTTTTAGATAAGCATGTACTGTTCTAAATAAAAATACAAACTAAATGTATAAGAATAAACTTAAGCGGAAAGTTTCATATACATTTAACAATGAACACGTTTTTCAGCAGTTAGTACAATATTGCATTTGCAGGAATAAATATTCAAGGTTTAATAATATCATCATCAGCAGCGGCAGCATCATCATCATCAGCATCATCATTAACATATGTATTATTATCATCATACTCATCATAATTTTCATCTTCTTTTACATCGATATCACAGTCAGCAACAGCAAAATCAGCATCATCAGAAGATTTAGCAACATCATCATCTTCAGAAACATCATCATCATCATCATCATCATCATCATCATCATCATCATCATCATCATCATGTTCAACAACATTATCATCATTTTCATAATCATTACCATTATCTACATCAGTATCAACATCAACATAATCTTCATTATATTTATCACTATTTCAAGCATAATTTAATTCATCTTAATCATGAACTTCATTACCAGTTCTATGAGCACTAAATTCATATGCTGCAGGGGCATCATCTGTGTCAACATCTTCATTATTAGCAAATCAATCAAAGCAAGATTATCATCCTCAGGAAATCCATTTATATATATATATATATATATATATATATATATATATATATATATATATATATATTAATTTATCACACGTTTTAGGTTGTCTGCAAGTTTCGTTTCGCGTTTTACCCAAGTCTAGATTATTTTTTAACTATATCCGAATAAGGTTAAAATGTAGTGTAACATATAGTTTTCATTAAATAATTCTGACTGGCAAATTCGTCCTTCTTTATTAGATTATGTATTATCGTTCTAAAAATTAATACTTCCGTTCATAAATATACGTTTTTTCGGCTCTATATTATCAACTAGAGCCATTTTTAAGTTCAAAATTGATATGGCATATAAGTAGGGGTCATGAGTCGTGTTTTGATATTGATTTATACAAACCTCATGCATTAGCATAAATATAAACAAATGGGTACATAGAAATTTCACTAAATACATGTTCTACGCCAATATGTTCCACATTACATTTGCAAGAGAAAATATTTCTTTGAATGACCAGCTTAATATCTTTATCATCATCAGCAGCAGCAGCAATTACAATGGCAGCATTAAAATATTCGTCGGCCTATACATCATTAACGTCGTCACATTATCTATATCGCCATCGTCAAGACCACCATGAGAATCATCGTAATCAACCACCGCATAATCGGTAGCATCAACATTATCCTATATTCTTCATCGAATTAATCATCACCATACTCATCGTCATCAGCAGCATCAGCACAATCCTCGACAGCAGCATTGCTAGCAGAATTGTCAATCAATAATCAACAGTATTATCTCTATCAATTTCATCATCAAAATAATAATTATCGTTATACTCTTTATTATCAACAGAATTAGCTGCACTTGCACTATACATCATCATCAAACTCATCTTTATCACTATCATCATCGACATTTGCCACAAGTTGTGTTTTACTCCTGTGCGTATTGTGTCGACCCTGAAGATGAACCTGGAAATTCGGGTCCGAAAATTTGGAAAAAGAACAATGGAAAATCTTGTTCCAACGTCCTTTTCAGACAATCAGCTAATTGATGGCTTAAAGAAGAAGGGACAAGTGAGAACCCATCAATTGAGGCCAAAAATTACATCATCTGATAATGGACCTATGAGTGCTATCAATTGTCCCGCACAAGAAAAATGCGGTCAAATCCACAACAAGAAGGACAGCACTGAGCACAAAAACGGATCTTTTAAAATGTATTTAAATAAAAAATACGACCAGACAGTGGTTAAACTCTTTAACCAATACAAAAGGAGGAAAATACAAATTGTAAGGCAAGTGGAACATATCTCATTCTTGAAATTATGTTTAAAATTTAATATTATACCTAAATGCCTTATATTCAGACTACCATTCCAGCTAGATAGGGTAGGAAATATTCTGAAACAGGAACTTTCTATACATTTAATGAAATCATCGATAAAAAGTCAAGAAAAAAAGAAAATATGAACTAATTAGAGAAAAAACTAAAATAAGGTCAAGGTTGCTCTTGATATTACATTCAATGGACCTTAAATGTATAGAGGAATTCACTGATAAAGCAAGGAATAAAGAAATTCAAAAGGTTAAAAAGAGACATGATAAGAAACTAGTAAACCTGGGAGTCCATAGGCCTGGAAGAAATATTCCAAACGATTCTTTTGTGTCGAAACGGGTAATAAACTTATCATCTAAGGATCTCAAGGATAATGAAAAGAGAATACATAACCTGGGACTGAACATGACTGTTCCCATAAAATACATACCTAAGAATTATTACAGAGACAGTTAAAATCGCATAATTCCTCCCAGGAAAAGGTAAAACTAAATTTGAATTATATGTTTCCAAATTGGTGTTGGAACAAAGAGAGGATAAATGTAAACAGAATTATGAATTAAAAAGATTGAGATCGAATTTGTTATCTAATAAGATAATATGCCTTAAAGCAGATAAAGGTGGAGCAATAGTGCTAATAAACCAGAGGGATTATGATGATAAGATGTACGTACAATTAAATAATAAAGAAGTTTACCATAAAATAAATAAGGACCCAACGGAAAAATTACAAGGCGAGG
>JAQBSW010015061.1:0-10450 GCA_029291075.1 Eudiplozoon nipponicum | reverse complement strand
TTTCAATTTTTGGAAGGAGTGACGCTGTTCTGTGTTGAAATAATAATACATTGTCATCAAAGGCCATCGGGGCCTCTGTTCGTTTTTTCCTTTTGTACTGGACAATATCAAGCAACAGTGGAAGCTGTTTGTGGGTAAGCGTTTCGTTATATATTTATACATTTATATATACATTTTCATATTGCTTATAAATTTATGCTTTTAAGATCCCGTAAGATTGTTAAAATGTCAGGTCCAATTTTAGATATTGATGTTCCTGTTTGGGATGGAGATAGTGAGTTATTTTTTATGCGCGTAGACTCCGCTTTCTCCCCGTTTCCTGATTATGACAGTCATCAAAAACTGTCAAAGGTTTTTGCTAAACTACCTTCTGAATTGCAGCGACGGATTTATCCTAAGCTTGAGGCCATTAGGAAGCTACCTAATCCCATTTTGGGCCTACAAAACGAGGTAGAATCCTTGCTTGGACCCACGGAAACTGAGCAGATAATAAACAAATATGCGCAGTTAGATATGCCAAATCTTGGCCCCATAGAAATACTGAGGGAATTACGGAAACGTTGGTATAAAACCAACATTTCTGACCATGAGGCTAAGGTTGTTTTTATTAACAATCTTCCCCAAACATTAAAACTCTTTGCCAGACAGCTCCCCAACACTCTCTCTATAGATGACTTATCTGAGAGATGTGAGTTAGAATATAGGGTTTTGGAACCCAAAGTGAATCCATCATCCTTTTCTTCACCCCCGCAAGATGATAGAATCTCCTCCTTAGAGAGAACAGTGGCGAACATGGCCAAAGTTCTAGAAGGATTGGCCATTACCAAATCGGAGATAAATCATGTGAATGCTCGACCAAAATTCGTTTCCAAGTCAAATTATAATGGTAGGCGGCGATCGAGATCTCCGCAATCATTTAATAAATATGCTCCAAAGAACTGGTGTTATAACCACCAGAAGTTTTTTATGCTTGCCAAGTTTGTCTTTGTCGTTCCGAAGAATTTCCGAATGAGTGTCAATTTCCACAGCTGACGGAGAGGACAACAGACCGCAGGCACAAGGGTGCATCAGTATCGGGAAACGTCTGGCGCAGGAAGTAGAAGACCGTACTTTCTGCACATCAACGGCATCAACGGCGCTACAGGGAAGAAGCCAACTACAATCCGACATCCCTGTCGACTCTTTTCGTCCACGCCGAATTTTTCACATAGAAAACCAAACAGACAATGCCGGTCGCTATCACCAGCCTACTTGTTTGCATGACCCGGCCAAACAGCCAAACGAACTTCTGCACCTTCTTGATTTCAAAACTGGCGAAGAGTACATCGTAGACACAGGTGCGGCAGTCTCAGTTCTCAAAGGTGATTCAATGGCCGAGATGTCGCTAGGCGTTCTTCTCGCAACAGCTACAGGCGAGCCCATACCAACTTATGGCTGCCAATACCGCACACTCAACATAGGTCTACGACGTGAATTTTCCCACAACTTCATCATTGCCAAGGTCTCACATAATATAATAGGCCTTGATTTCCTTCTAAAATTTCGGCTCATTGTTGATCTTGCCAATCAAAAGATCATCGACCCCTCCACCGGACTTGAACAAAGCTTTTGGACACTTGCCTCCGAGCGTTTGGAGTTACAGGTCATTCAACCAACCCCAGTGCATCATTCAGCAGAGATATCAGCAGCTCTTCGAAAATACAAATCGCTTTTCGATCTTAACAAATCCGATCTGCGAGTCTCCAACACGATGCATCACATCGTCACAGAAGGACAACCTATTGCACTCAAGAAGCGACCACTGGCTCCTGCTAAGCTGAAAGCTGCACAAGAAGAATTCTCAAGGCTTTTGGAAGAGGGAATCATCAGACCATCGAAAAGTTCATGGGCGTCACCATTGCACTTAGTCTCAAAATCAAACGGATCGTACAGAGCCTGTGGAGACTACCGTAAGCTAAATTCAGTGACAAAATCTGATGCATATCCTATTCCAAATATCAACACATTACTTGAAAAACTCAACGGCAGCAATTTCTTCTCAGTAATTGACCTTAGACAAGCCTACCATCACATCCCGGTAGCACCAGAGGATATCGAGAAAACTGCTGTCATCACTCCATTTGGCCTTTTCGAATACCTTTACATGCCTTTTGGACTTAAGTGTGCTACACAGACATTTCAAAGATTCATAGACAACATACTTCGCGACGACTCTGCTTATTGTATGTCATACCTAGATGACATTATGGTATTCAGTCCAGATCTAGAATCTCATGCGAAACATCTACGAAATGTCCTCTCGCGCTTATCCAACCACGGACTCAAGATCAACTGTGACAAGACGCAGATTGCAACTTCATCCGTCGACTTCTTAGGGCATCGTATCACGGCCCAAGGTATTCAACCGTTGCCGTCAAAGACGAATTCAATCAAGAATATCAAGTCACCAAGGACTTTGAGCGATTTGCAGAAAATCCTGGGAGTACTAAACTATTATCGCAAGTTCCTTCCAGGCCTTTCAAAACAACTTTATCCTTTGTGCAGGCACCTGCGGAACCGAAAAGGACTTAGCAAGAATTCCATCATTGCTTGGTCATCCGAAGACGAGGAATTACTTCGACTTGCCATCAACTCGTTAGCAAATGCCACAATGCTAACGCATCCAGATTTTATCAATTCTATCAATTGCACAAAGACCACTCTACAAATGTCATGACTACAACGTCGAGCACTCTAGCTCCTTTGGTCGTATACAAACACATTGACAACGATCCAACCTGCTTAGGTTTTATCTTAAACCTGGCAAATTCAGAGGCGATTTACCTCGAAATCTTCACGCTGCGGCTCCAAAAACTTACACTGCTCTATTTTGCCTCACGTGCTATGACCGTCCACTAGAGCTAACAATTTGTGTAGCAATTCCTAGTGGTTACCTGGCATCATATCATTGTTGAAGCAACCAACAAGCATATTTAAGCCCAGCACTTATGGTTCATCATATTTTTGCTTAACTTGGTTCGAACTCTGTCATGCATTTCTTATCTAGCCTCGCAGAGAGGAATATTTTTTTCTTTTTTTTCAGAGAGGAAAGTGTTGTAACGACACAAATCAATCGCCGACATATTGCGTAAATTAAATTCAAATTTATTTACGTTGCACCAATGAGAAAAAAGCAAATTGCCGTTTAACCACGTTTAACCACGTTTAACCAATAGTATGCAAGTACACATATTGCATGCTATTTAAGCACGGTAATTTACCATGCAAGTCAGTTGTGGCATTTGCCTTCTACCTGCTTCACGCGTGTGCGTTCTGTCGGTTGTCAATACGTGTGCGCTCTGTCGGCTGTCAATACCTACTCATCTTGTTGCGGGATACCGGAGAGACGAGCCAATTGAGTGCAGGACCTGCAGGACACCATCCACAACGCGATCACAGCTCAACCACGGGAGCAACAACTCAACCAGAGTCCACCCAAGGCTCTAGGACATCTTCAACTCTGAAGACTTAAGCGAACGCATTACCCGGCCCTCTTAAGGGCCCCCATATCAGTAACTAATCTCTATTCAGAGCACCTTAACCGAGTTTGTAACGTCGTACGGCATTTACTTGAAGCCGGGGCGTTTACAATAATTAAATTTTATTCTTTTCTAAATGCTACGTCTGTGAATAGAATTTGTTTCTTTTCAAGGCCACTCTGCATTACGGCAACCGGTTTGGTGCAACAAAGTGTAACAACACTCTAGTGGTATAATTTTAGTATTTATGTTTTTATATCTTTTACAAATGTAACGACACAAATCAATCGCCGACATATTGCGTAAATTAAATTCAAATTTATTTACGTTGCACCAATGAGAAAAAAGCAAATTGCCGTTTAACCACGTTTAACCACGTTTAACCAATAGTATGCAAGTACACATATTGCATGCTATTTAAGCACGGTAATTTACCATGCAAGTCAGTTGTGGCATTTGCCTTCTACCTGCTTCACGCGTGTGCGTTCTGTCGGTTGTCAATACGTGTGCGCTCTGTCGGCTGTCAGTACCCACTCATCTTGTTGCGGGATACCGGAGAGACGAGCCAATTGAGTGCAGGACCTGCAGGACACCATCCACAACACGATCACAGCTCAACCACGGGAGCAACAAATCAACCAGAGTCCACCCAAGGCTCTAGGACATCTTCAACGCTGAAGACTTAAAGCGAACGCATTACCCGGCCCTCTTAAGGGCCCCCATATCAGTAACTAATCTCTATTCAGAGCACCTTAACCGAGTTTGTAACGTCGTACGGCATTTACTTGAAGCCGGGGCGTTTACAAAATTGGCGACCGCGCCAGGATATTGATTATTTATCTGATTTTTTTTGGGTATAAATAAATTGACTTTCTTCTTCATTTGTTTGGGATGAATCGACTAACATTTGCGTTTTCTTTACCCTGATCCTGTTTTTCTGTTGGGTATATATTCGTGAATTTGTGGTGTTCGTCTTCCCTAAAGGAAGATTTCAAATTTTGGAAGCAGTGTGTTATTCTTGCTGTTGAAAATAATAATTCATTGGCACTTAAGAGCCAACGGGCCCTTGTTCGTCTTCCCTACGGGACAATTTCAATTTTTGGAAGGAGTGACGCTGTTCTGTGTTGAAATAATAATACATTGTCATCAAAGGCCATCGGGGCCTCTGTTCGTTTTTTCCTTTTGTACTGGACAATATCAAGCAACAGTGGAAGCTGTTTGTGGGTAAGCGTTTCGTTATATATTTATACATTTATATATACATTTTCATATTGCTTATAAATTTATGCTTTTAAGATCCCGTAAGATTGTTAAAATGTCAGGTCCAATTTTAGATATTGATGTTCCTGTTTGGGATGGAGATAGTGAGTTATTTTTTATGCGCGTAGACTCCG
Source organism: Eudiplozoon nipponicum (assembly GCA_029291075.1). Classification (NCBI taxonomy): domain Eukaryota; kingdom Metazoa; phylum Platyhelminthes; class Monogenea; order Mazocraeidea; family Diplozoidae; genus Eudiplozoon; species Eudiplozoon nipponicum. The sequence goes on along the minus strand of JAQBSW010015061.1, from coordinate 5,538 downwards.
CTTTCTCCCCGTTTCCTGATTATGACAGTCATCAAAAACTGTCAAAGGTTTTTGCTAAACTACCTTCTGAATTGCAGCGACGGATTTATCCTAAGCTTGAGGCCATTAGGAAGCTACCTAATCCCATTTTGGGCCTACAAAACGAGGTAGAATCCTTGCTTGGACCCACGGAAACTGAGCAGATAATAAACAAATATGCGCAGTTAGATATGCCAAATCTTGGCCCCATAGAAATACTGAGGGAATTACGGAAACGTTGGTATAAAACCAACATTTCTGACCATGAGGCTAAGGTTGTTTTTATTAACAATCTTCCCCAAACATTAAAACTCTTTGCCAGACAGCTCCCCAACACTCTCTCTATAGATGACTTATCTGAGAGATGTGAGTTAGAATATAGGGTTTTGGAACCCAAAGTGAATCCATCATCCTTTTCTTCACCCCCGCAAGATGATAGAATCTCCTCCTTAGAGAGAACAGTGGCGAACATGGCCAAAGTTCTAGAAGGATTGGCCATTACCAAATCGGAGATAAATCATGTGAATGCTCGACCAAAATTCGTTTCCAAGTCAAATTATAATGGTAGGCGGCGATCGAGATCTCCGCAATCATTTAATAAATATGCTCCAAAGAACTGGTGTTATAACCACCAGAAGTTTTTTATGCTTGCCAAGTTTGTCTTTGTCGTTCCGAAGAATTTCCGAATGAGTGTCAATTTCCACAGCTGACGGAGAGGACAACAGACCGCAGGCACAAGGGTGCATCAGTATCGGGAAACGTCTGGCGCAGGAAGTAGAAGACCGTACTTTCTGCACATCAACGGCATCAACGGCGCTACAGGGAAGAAGCCAACTACAATCCGACATCCCTGTCGACTCTTTTCGTCCACGCCGAATTTTTCACATAGAGAACCAAACAGACAATGCCGGTCGCTATCACCAGCCTACTTGTTTGCATGACCCGGCCAAACAGCCAAACGAACTTCTGCACCTTCTTGATTTCAAAACTGGCGAAGAGTACATCGTAGACACAGGTGCGGCAGTCTCAGTTCTCAAAGGTGATTCAATGGCCGAGATGTCGCTAGGCGTTCTTCTCGCAACAGCTACAGGCGAGCCCATACCAACTTATGGCTGCCAATACCGCACACTCAACATAGGTCTACGACGTGAATTTTCCCACAACTTCATCATTGCCAAGGTCTCACATAATATAATAGGCCTTGATTTCCTTCTAAAATTTCGGCTCATTGTTGATCTTGCCAATCAAAAGATCATCGACCCCTCCACCGGACTTGAACAAAGCTTTTGGACACTTGCCTCCGAGCGTTTGGAGTTACAGGTCATTCAACCAACCCCAGTGCATCATTCAGCAGAGATATCAGCAGCTCTTCGAAAATACAAATCGCTTTTCGATCTTAACAAATCCGATCTGCGAGTCTCCAACACGATGCATCATATCGTCACAGAAGGACAACCTATTGCACTCAAGAAGCGACCACTGGCTCCTGCTAAGCTGAAAGCTGCACAAGAAGAATTCTCAAGGCTTTTGGAAGAGGGAATCATCAGACCATCGAAAAGTTCATGGGCGTCACCACTGCACTTAGTCTCAAAATCAAACGGATCGTACAGAGCCTGTGGAGACTACCGTAAGCTAAATTCAGTGACAAAATCTGATGCATATCCTATTCCAAATATCAACACATTACTTGAAAAACTCAACGGCAGCAATTTCTTCTCAGTAATTGACCTTAGACAAGCCTACCATCACATCCCGGTAGCACCAGAGGATATCGAGAAAACTGCTGTCATCACTCCATTTGGCCTTTTCGAATACCTTTACATGCCTTTTGGACTTAAGTGTGCTACACAGACATTTCAAAGATTCATAGACAACATACTTCGCGACGACTCTGCTTATTGTATGTCATATCTAGATGACATTATGGTATTCAGTCCAGATCTAGAATCTCATGCGAAACATCTACGAAATGTCCTCTCGCGCTTATCCAACCACGGACTCAAGATCAACTGTGACAAGACGCAGATTGCAACTTCATCCGTCGACTTCTTAGGGCATCGTATCACGGCCCAAGGTATTCAACCGTTGCCGTCAAAGACGAATTCAATCAAGAATATCAAGTCACCAAGGACTTTGAGCGATTTGCAGAAAATCCTGGGAGTACTAAACTATTATCGCAAGTTCCTTCCAGGCCTTTCAAAACAACTTTATCCTTTGTGCAGGCACCTGCGGAACCGAAAAGGACTTAGCAAGAATTCCATCATTGCTTGGTCATCCGAAGACGAGGAATTACTTCGACTTGCCATCAACTCGTTAGCAAATGCCACAATGCTAACGCATCCAGATTTTGAAAAGCCATTTCTACTCACGACAGATGCTTCTGAATTCGCTATTGGAGCCACTTTGGAACAAGAGATCGACGGAGTTCGGAAGCCTATCAGTTTCTACTCGCGTACTCTCCAACCAGTAGAAACGAGGTACGACACTTTCGGCCGAGAACTTCTCGCCATCCACGACGCAGTGCGCCATTTTATCAGCATCATTGGCAGTAGCAGATTTGTTGTTTTCACAGATCATGCACCACTAGTTAGCGCACTTCGAAACGCAACTTCATCTATCGCCAAGTACCCTGCCAGAGTGGAAAGACAGCTTTCTCGTCTAAGCGAATGGCAATTTGACGTCTTTCACGTCAAGGGCAAACAGAACTTCATTGCAGATGCCCTGTCTAGGCCAGACGTCTCTCTACAACCACCTTCACCGTCACCATTCACTGTCAACTCCGTGGCACTCAGTGAACCTGCACTAACGCCAACTCTCCTGCGAACTGAACAACGCGGTGACATTCACATTCAAAGATCAATAGCCCGTCACCCAACCAAGTTCATATGCCGTCTGTGGGAAGGCTTACCAATTGTTTACTTCACGGGTACGCAGCCCAACAAGCCAGTTCTGCCGACCAGCCTTCAGAGGAAGGTTTTCGATTCAATTCACTCAATTTCTCACCCAGGAAGCCAAGCGACTGTCCGACTTCTTACAGATCGTTTCTGGGGTCACAGACTTAGGCAGAATGTTAAACGATGGGTCTCAGAGTGTGCAATTTGTCAGAAAAACAAGATCACACGACACACTCGTTCTAAGTTGCAAAATTTTCGGTCTACTTCTCGCCTAGCCATCGTCCACATCGACATAGTTCATCTGACAAAGGTTCAAGGTTTCAGCTACCTTCTAACTATGATCGATAGATTTACACGGTGGCCTGCGGCATTACCTCTTGGCACCATTTCTGCAGACGAAGTAACTAACGGTTTTATCTCTGCATGGATATCCAATTACGGTGTTCCCAATGAGGTCATCACGGACAGAGGCACTTGCTTCTCATCTGATCGTTTCAAAACCACCTTGCGGTACATGGGATGCATCTTACGCCAGACGACTGCCTACCATCCCCAAGCTAATGGCATGGTAGAGAGAATGCATAGGGAACTCAAAGCAGCTTTAGCATCCTCGTCCATTAATGGCAACTGGGTCGATGCACTACCTTTAGTTCTGCTGGCCATGCGTTCCCGTACTCGAGAATCCATTAAAACGTCTGCGTCACAACTCTTGTATGGCATGGATCTACGCCTGCCTAGTCAGCTCCCACGTCTACTACCGGCACAAGATGACCCACAAAACGAAGCTACCCGCCTTCGACTTCATTTCGGTAACATGTCCGAACAGCAGCCGAGACACACGCCTCGTCCAGTCTTCGTTCACCCACAGCTCCACAGCTGCAAGAGAGTACTCGTTCGCAACAATACTGCTGTTGCACCACTACAACCCAAGTATCGCGGTCCTTACCCGATTTTACTAAGACAGCCAAAATACTTCATCATTATGCAAGGCGCTACACCGACATCAGTAAGCATAGACAGGTTAAAACCGTTTATCGAACCACCTGATCCTGAGAGCGTTCAACCTTCTACACACGTCTCAGGCTCCGTCTGCCCACAATCTCAACCTGCTTTGTATAACGCGTAATTAATTTTTTTTAAACATTAACATTTAACTATAAAATTTTTTTTAAAACTTTACGTTAATTTTTAGTAATTGTCTCACGTGGCATAACCAGCTGTTCTTAGCTAACAATTGTGTAGCATTTTTGAACAGTTCTTTGGTATTATGCCATCTCTGAGGCAATGTTCGTGTACATATTTTTATGCAGTTACCTTTGATTTTAATGTATATATTTTTACATTATAATGTATTTCTCACACATGACATAACACTGCCTATTTTGGTATGACCAGCTACTTAGAGCTAACGCTTTTGTGTAGCAACACTAAGTAGTGATCAGCTTCATATCATGGTACAGGCCACTTTCAATGCATATCTCAACTTTATCTATTTCACAAAGACCACTCTACAAATGTCATGACTACAACGTCGAGCACTCTAGCTCCTTTGGTCGTATACAAACACATTGACAACGATCCAACCTGCTTAGGTTTTTAACTTAAACCTGGCAAATTCAGAGGCGATTTACCTCGAAATCTTCACGCTGCGGCTCCAAAAACTTACACTGCTCTATTTTGCCTCACGTGCTATGACCGTCCACTAGAGCTAACAATTTGTGTAGCAATTCCTAGTGGTTACCTGGCATCATATCATTGTTGAAGCAACCAACAAGCATATTTAAGCCCAGCACTTATGGTTCATCATATTTTTGCTTAACTTGGTTCGAACTCTGTCATGCATTTCTTATCTAGCCTCGCAGAGAGGAATTTTTTTTCTTTTTTTTCAGAGAGGAAAGTGTTGTAACGACACAAATCAATCGCCGACATATTGCGTAAATTAAATTCAAATTTATTTACGTTGCACCAATGAGAAAAAAGCAAATTGCCGTTTAACCACGTTTAACCACGTTTAACCAATAGTATGCAAGTACACATATTGCATGCTATTTAAGCACGGTAATTTACCATGCAAGTCAGTTGTGGCATTTGCCTTCTACCTGCTTCACGCGTGTGCGTTCTGTCGGTTGTCAATACGTGTGCGCTCTGTCGGCTGTCAGTACCTACTCATCTTGTTGCGGGATACCGGAGAGACGAGCCAATTGAGTGCAGGACCTGCAGGACACCATCCACAACGCGATCACAGCTCAACCACGGGAGCAACAAATCAACCAGAGTCCACCCAAGGCTCTAGGACATCTTCAACGCTGAAGACTTCAAGAGAACGCATTACCCGGCCCTCTTAAGGGCCCCCATATCAGTAACTAATCTCTATTCAGAGCACCTTAACCGAGTTTGTAACGTCGTACGGCATTTACTTGAAGCCAGGGCGTTCACACTGGTAAATGCCGTACGACGTTACAAACTCGGTTAAGGTGCTCTGAATAGAGATTAGTTGCTGATATGGGGGCCCTTAAGAGGGCCAGGTAATACGTTCGCTTGAAGTCTTCCGAAGTGAAGATGTCCTAGAGCCTTGGGTGGACTCTGGTTGAGTTTTGGCTCCCGTGGTTGAGCTGTGATCGCGTTG
>JAQBSW010015060.1:0-10451 GCA_029291075.1 Eudiplozoon nipponicum | reverse complement strand
TGTCCGCGGCAAATTCTGGCCAGTACTTCATGAGTTCCCAATAAGGACGAAACCGGTCTACTGGATGAATTGCCTTTTCTACACTATACAATTCTTAGTTTATACTGACATATGTAAGTAATTAATGGGTCAGGTGTTTATATCAAGACCGCAACCTTGATTATAATAATTATTATCACCACCCGCGCAACCAATGTTCGTTTAATTATCTAAATGTTCATTTCAATACCATTTCCCCATGTAATGTGGTGTCTGTTCAGTAATGACAGATTGGGCATGGTTAGTTGGAACTTTGGGTCTAAATGGATGCCATATGAGCTCCACCCAAAGGAAAAATTGATTAACCAAATTACATTAGTTAGTATATAACTGAAAATTGTGTGTAGTGTAGTGTGCGGCAGGATAGCTCAGTGGTTAGAGCACCAGATTCCAAGCAGACGTGCCCAGGTTCGTATCCTGTCCGCGGCAAATTCTGGCCAGTACTTGATGAGTTCCAATAAGGACGAAACCGGTCTACTGGATGAATTGCCTTTTCTACACTATACAATGCTTAGTTTATACTGACATATGTAAGTAATTAATGGGTCAGGTGTTTATATCAAGACCGCAACCTTGATTATAATAATTGTTATCACCACCCGCGCAACCAATGTTCGTTTAATTATATAAATGTTCATTTCAATACCATTTCCCATGTAATGTGGTGTCTGTTCAGTAATGACAGATTGGGCATGGTTAGTTGGAACTTTGGGTCTAAATGGATGCCATATGAGCTCCACCTAAAGGAAAAATTGACTAACCAAGTTACATTAGTTAGTATATAACTGAAAATTGTGTGTAGTGTAGTGTGCGGCAGGATAGCTCAGTGGTTAGAGCACCAGATTCCGAAGCAGACGTGCCCAGGTTCGTATCCCGTCCGCGGCAAATTCTGGCCAGTACTTGATGAGTTCCCAATAAGGACGAAACCGGTCTACTGGAGGAATTGCCTTTTCTACACTATACAATTCTTAGTTTATACTGACATATGTAAGTAATTAATGGGTCAGGTGTTTATATCAAGACCGTCAACCTTGATTATAATAATTGTTATCACCACCCGCGCAACCAATGTTCGTTTAATTATCTAAATGTTCATTTCAATACCATTTCCCCATGTAGTGTGGTGTCTGTTCAGTAATGACAGATTGGGCATGGTTAGTTGGAACTTTGGGTCGAAATGGATGCCATATGAGCTCCACCTAAAGGAAAAATTGACTAACCAAGTTACATTAGTTAGTATATAACTGAAAATTGTGTGTAGTGTAGTGTGCGGCAGGATAGCTCAGTGGTTAGAGTACCAGATTCCGAAGCAGACGTGCCCTGGTTCGTATCCTCTCCGCGGCAAATTCTGGCCAGTACTTGATGAGTTCCCAATAAGGACGAAACCGGTCTACTGGATGAATTGCCTTTTCTACACTATACAATTCTTAGTTTATACCGACATATGTAAGTATTTAATGGGTCAGGTGTTTATATCAAGACCGCAACCTTGATTATAATAATTATTATCACCACCCGCGCAACCAATGTTCGTTTAATATAGCAAATCTACCGTCAGTCGCATGCGTTATGTTGTTTGATGACTGGTTAAATACAGTTGGATTAGTGTTTACTTCAAACTCGCAAACTTGATTTAAAGAACTGTTACCACCACCCGCGCAATCAATTAATTTTTAATCGCATTACCAACGAGTAAGTATTCGCTTCTTGACTTTGGCATTCGTGGCTAAAATTAAAGAGTTGGCAAATATGAGGGAAACTGTGGCCTAGTGGATGCATTTTATTTTTTGCTTTATGCAGTTTTGATTATAAATACAATAAAATCATGTATATTTTAACACATCAAATATGAAAATTTAATAACGTAATAAATATGTTTTTGTGTAAAGAATAATGATGTGAAATTTGAAGTATACTTCGTTTTATTGGATAGTATCCTAAATTTAAGATTTTGTCCATATATATATATATATATATATATATATATATATATATATATATATATATGTTTGTGTTGAATTAGTGATATTGTAACTAAAATTTATATGCAAATATGTATTAGGTATATTTAACTGTTAAAATTTATGTTTTGTTTCTCCTACTTTCTGTTGTTCCCTGTTGTGTTTTTGTTGTTGTTGTAATGTAAGATACTGATGTCGTACGAATGTGTATATTTGTCAATGTCACGTCGTTTTATCCTCTTTTTATCTGCCCTAAATTATTTGTCCAATTTTTCAAATGCATAATTTAAACCTGAGCATGAAAACCAATATAATCGTCCATACGAATTTCAATGGATGCAAACAATATATATGTTTATGCCATTCCTCGCTAAATATTTAATTTCCACAGGCTCGGCTAGTCCTTATTCTAGCAAAGACCCAACCACAGGGTTTACTGGTCATTCACGATCAAAAAGAAGTCCAAACGATAAACTGGGTGGAAATAAGTCCCCGGAAGAAAACGTACCATCTGATAGCAGGCAATCGAAGAGTAAATTTAAAGATAACGGAGGACTCGATAATAAGGCTACGTTATCCTCAGATAAGGATAGGCTAAACGAAACGAGACACTTCGTTACGAAACCACGCAAGCTGCCCGTAAATAACTTGACTAGTGAGGACAACAATGTTCAGTGTGAAGATGTATCTCGCGGAGATAATATTCTGCATGAAAAGAATCAAACTCAGAAAGGTCTTAAAGATTTACGCTCTTTCCAGAAATCAAATGGAACTATGAGGTCCGATAAGATTGGGCAAGGTAAAAAAACAGGCCAGATTGACCCAGCGTTAAGCAAATTCACTGATGTGGATCCAAATGCAGGCGGTAGACAGACAAGTTATAATTCACTTCGGCACTATGCAAACTTGCCTAGCAACGAAAATAACGAGAGTCATATATATGAGGAGCCAAAGTCTTTGCGTGGTTCTACTGAGCAACAAATCATTACTGGGTCAAGAAGGCACCCACCACCTCCTCAGCTTCCAAGTCGGAAAATACCGAACACCTTCAATTCCGGTAATTCAATATTGGATGAACTAAGCCTGATACAAGAGAAATCCAAATCTCCACAGAAAACCAATTCAGGTGGGTCCACCGAAGGACACTTCCTGAATTCGTGTCGAGAAATGCCAAACACTGACACAGAAAGGTTGAGACTCCGCTCCGAGTTTTTCATGCCAGTTGGCTACCTGTCTCCACCTTCTGCCTTACATCAAGCTATCTCTTCAGGAAAACAGATTTTAAATAATCATTGTTGTGTTCCTCTGACTGATATCACGTTGACTGGTATTGAAACATTACCCAGTAAAAAGCCAAACTCACGTAATCAGTCTACCACGAATAAAAATGATCAACAATCATTTCACTCTAAAGACAATTTAAAACCACACTTACCTTTATCGAATTCAGCATCAGATCTTGGGTGTTTCCGTCCTCATCCAGAAGATTTCACGCCATTTGGCTATATTTCCCCACCCTCTCGGCTGCACCAGGCCATCTCTAATGGTAAACCATTTTTGCAGAAGCGTATCGGATTACCTATTTTAAATGGTATTAGCCTACAGGACATAACGTTGACTGGAGTTGAAGCGATATCAGCTAATCACAGGCAAACTAGAGCAGGTAAAGCAAATTTACCCCCTGATTCGGTAGCTGCTTCGGGGAAAAGATTGAAAAATACAAGCCATCGTCAAACAGGTGACTCATTTGGCACTCCAAGAATTCCAAATATGTCTCTTCCTTATTCAAAAATATCTGATGATCCGAAAATGTTTCGACCTTCTCCTGAAGATTTTACAACATTTGGCTATTTGTCGCCACCATCTGAATTGCACCAGGCCATTTCTGCAGGAAGACCATTCCCTCAACAAAGAAACGGTGTAGCCATGTTAAATGGCATTCCATTTCGTGACATCACACTAACCGGATTAGAAGAAACACAAATTTCTCGGCCTGATTTGCGAAATTTAAAAACAAATAATAAAACTGGTTCGGCTTCAAATCCGCCAAACATTTTGGAGCGTTCAACAAATGAAGCCCAATCTTATCAGTCGGGTGTCGCAAATTTGACTCCAAAGAAATCAAGTATTCGATCGCATTCTTCAGTTTCACCTAACGAACAAAACGTTTTGATTGGTCCTTTGCAGGAGTTCACGTCATTTGGCTACATTTCTCCACCGTCTGACCTTCACCAAGCTGTATGTGCTGGTAGGCCTTTCCTATTTACACGACATGGTGAACCTATGTTAAATGGTGTTTCACTGCTTGATATTACATTAACTGGTAATAAAACCTATGAAATTCATTTGCCTCGGGATCACAAATGGTCGTCGACGCAGGACATCAGTGCTTGCTTGAATGCTTCGCCAGGTTTAGACCAGGAGCGCATACCAGCTGACTCCCAAAACTTGAGACACTTAGAGAACTCTGCAAGAAAGCCGAGCACGCGAACAAAATCTTTAAACTTAGCTAAGGATTTTGAATCCTTCCGACCTCACCCCGAAGATTTTACTCCGTTCGGATACACTTCCCCGCCATCTGAACTTTATCGTGTCCATTCTGAGGGAAAACCGTTATCGACAATGCGCAATGGAGTGCCTATGTTAAACGGAGTTGCTGTACACGACACGACATTAACAGGAATGGGTGTCCTATTCAACGAGTTTAGAAAGCCAAACGTTGACGATCGAAAAAAAGATGAAAATCAAATTGGTCGACCCAAAGGTATATTATTTTGTAAAACATGTTTTACTTACTTTCGTATCAATGTAAATATTTTTTAAAATCTATGTGTATATTTACTTTGTGAACTATTTGGTGATAACGAGTGAACGTAATTGATAACCATAATGAAGTTTAATAGAACACGCATAAATTATGTTAGTTAATAATTTTATCAGTTTTTCATAGGTTTAAAATAATCATTGATTGCTATTTGAATGAAATATGCGTGCATTTAACTCCCATATTCATAAGTAAAAGACCCAAAGCATAGTCGCTAAACTATAATCAAAATGTGCATCGAGCTGAAGCTTTGACTTTTAAGTTTCTCGTTGAAATAAATGAAGGTAAAGGCAGCGAAAACATGCTGTCAAAACGCCTGTCCAGTAATCATAATTTACCAATGTAATTGGAATGTTCTGTAAATGTTAAGTACACTTGATCTTAGGCTACCGCAAACTACTCAAGCTCTGGCACTACTTGCAGAGAATGTCAAACTCGGAACAAATTATAGTTTGGAATGACTGTTATCCCACTTCATTGTTCACATGCATACTACTGCTAGAATTTAGTTTTGCGTAAGTAGGCCTTTCCAATATTAGGGCAATTAGAGATATGTATTGTTTCTTGAAGGAGTTGCATTGATGCGCACCTGGAATAATTGTAATTACCTGATCTGCGTTTTGACTAACGCAGCTTTCATTGTTCCAGTAATTTTCTTTCATCAATATATTTCGGCCAAGCTTACCGTAGGCCTTCATCAGTTGCATTTCATTTTGTGATACACGGCTGATGAAACCTACAATAACTAGACGAAAATATATTGATGAAAGCCCCTAAGATTTCAGCTAGATTATCAAGCTTAGTGACAGGTATTTCCTGTAAAATGACGGTTTGCTTGATGTGAAGAGAGAATAAAATGTTATTACTAAACTAACCTAATATTTAATATTAATCGTCTTAAACATTGCTGTTATAGAGAGCACAAGCTGTGCTTTTACCATGTCAGATTTGTGTAATAAGTTTTTTTGTACAATTTTACATGTGTAATATATTCCTATGCATATTGATTTATATATTTAATTATTTTAACTTTTTTTAACGTTTAATGGCAGTATTAGGAATATATATATGTTATCAGTATAAATTGAATATAGCATACTTAATTACTGTATAGTGCAGAATTTGATTACACATATATGTTGATGATATAAACTTATCACAGCATAATACTTTAAATGCAATTCACCCATTAGACCGGTTGGGCTTTATTATGTAATCGTAATTTAATTTAGAGATTTGTCGTGGGTAGGATTAGAACCACGATGTATTTTCTTTTTAATTCTTGCAATTCATCTTGGCTGCCACGGAAAATGCACATTGCATGCAATTTTCCAGTATATCCCTACCTTTGTGCCTTTGGACAGTCTTTTTTACAGGTGGAACCTATTCGGTGATAATTTTGACCCAAATTTCTCACTATCCAACTAGCTCTTTCATTAGAAGACAGACAACATGACACCTGGGGAAGGAATATAAAATTAAATTATAATAGTAATATTATATAATAACAATAATAATATAAATATGTAACTAATAATATAATAATAATAATAATAATAATAAACAGACAAAATTACACCTAGGGAAGGAAAATTAAACTAAATTATAATAGTAATATTTTCATTAATATATATATATATATATATATATATATATATATATATATCTACGTGTTGTCACTGTAAACTAAATTTTGTATAAAATATCAGATAGAAAGGATTGGTCCTCATTGGGCTCTTAAAATTAACAACCTGAATTGAATTACTTTAATCCAGGTTGCGATCTTGATATAAACACCGGACCCATTATGTACATACACTTGTTAGTATAAACTAAGTAATATAAAGTGTTGAAGCGGAAATTCATCCAGTAGACCGATTTCATCCTTATTTTTAACTCATCACATACTGTCCAAAATTTGGAGCGGACAGGGATTGAACCTGGGCAAATTCTGGACAGCATATTATGAGTTCCCAATAAGGACGGAACCGGTCCACAGGATAAATTGCCATTACCACACTATACAATTCTTAGTTTATACTGACAAATGTGTTTACATAATGAGTCGGGTGTTTATATCAATATCGCAACCTTGATTAAAATTAATTTTCATCACCGCCCGCGCTACCAAAGTTTGCTGAGTTGAATCAAGCGTTAAGTCAATTCAATTCAGTGATTTTTTTCTCCAATTAATCTCCTTTGCTTTCAAACTTGTCTAAAGAAAGTAGCAAATATTACATTTCAGTTGGATTATGGCCAAATGAAATTGTTAATTGTTTTACCTTCTTGTATTATAATAAATTTTTGCCTCAATACGCGATATATTTTGCAATTTAATTCATAAATATGTGAATATTATACGACGCGAAATAGCACGAACTTCAACATTAACGAAGTTACCGAATTATTGCATAATTTTTAGTTTAACCATTTGTATACATTTGTAAGTTGAATTAAAAAATTGAACCATTTATGGAAATATCAATTTATTATAAAACAGGTATGTACAATACAGTTAAAAAACGGCAATTTCTTTTCGCCAGAATCCAATACGAATATTTAGGATCTGGTACGTTGTATAGTCAATTTTTTAAAGCCATGGTTGTAGAGTTGGTTAAACACATTCAATATACAACACCAAACAGGAAACGGGAAATGTACACGCTGAGATACGCTCAAACCCCGCGTGACCGCACATACAAACAAACAATTACAAGATTATAATTAAATCATTTACGAACTTCTTGAAGATTAAGAATATTGCATACAACGGTCTCCGTTGGGCGAAATTCTTTTTAGTTTTTCGCGTTTACATAACACTTTGAAATCCGCTTGATTTTGAGTGTGATTTTGTGTAAAATATATTTGTTTATTGCGTTTTAAAGTTTGCCAAAAGCGATTCAATTTTATAAATGATCATATAGAAGGAATCCTAGAAGCCGGACAAGGCTCAGGTATGGTATTTATAAATATGGAATGTGTATATAGGAGTTAAGAGTGATATGCCTCTTTAAAATGCATCACAGATTTTTTTAGCGGATTAGTATATTGTTCCCCTTTCAAAAGAGAAAGCTTAATAGGTAGAGTGTAATACGTTTGAGGTTATATTCCGCTTACCTTGAGAAACCTGTACTTTATAGGCTTATTTACTAGTGTCTAATTATTTAATGAGAATTTTAGCTTAACAATCGGGCAAAACGAATGATGTTTTCAAAATTTATAGATTACTCATGGATTCTATTCAATATATACATGCCTTCCTGTTTCTAGGCGTAACTTTGGCGCATTTTATGATAGTTTCTGGGCACTAGCGCACGTTTTCTACCACTTTTTATTGGTAACATTATTAAAGCACGCGTATTCCATTGATATTTCTGGCCACTAAATTTCCGATATGAAAACTAGCATTCAAGTCGATTTTCCCGATGGTTGGGGTATTACCAGTCATAATGTCAATAACCTAACCGGCTCTTATTAGGTTGAATTCGCCGATGGCTGTCATCATATGCCGAACTAACCTACACTCGTTTTTTGGGAAGTAAAAAAGATGGTGAATGAAGACTAATAATTTCACATCTTCCTAAAATTCTTCCACACTGTGAACAGCTACCGCCTTAGCCGGTCCTCAATATTTTCCTTCAATATTTCCGAAGAAAAAATCTAGTTTTTTATTCATACTGTCTTTGATTAAGTTGGAGTGCACTGTGCGAATGAGGATTACTTATTCTGTATTTTAGCCATACTGCAAAGTTTAAAAAATCATAAAAATAAGTGTAAAAAATTGAAATCCTAAACTAAGTGTATGATGATCTAAAAGTACAGCTAAATTTCCAAAAGCCCTCTATACACAAATATAACAATATATTTTGAACTTAATTTTTATGTTGGGATTGTATATATATATATATATATATTGATAGTTTCTAATTTCACCATTTTTTAAAATGTAAGAACAAAACAACGTTCTCCATGGAATAACATTTATTAATAAATATTATTTCTACCAGTATCTACAGCCATTGTTCTGGATTCGTTAGTATATTCGTTCATCCAATCCCACTGTACATGTGTTGTAACCAATCTCCTCTTCGTTATGCTGGCCTTTGCTTTGCGCAATTTAGACCACTACTTTTGTGCAATTTAGACCACTCCTTTTGCGTAACGTCATTTGGTGTGTCATCGCTTTCATTGTAATTGCGTCCGTAATTGATGTATGTGTCGTATTTTGCGAAGCGTTGGCTATTTTTAAAGGCATGTCGGTTATGTCTTTGTTCCAGTCCAATTTAATTTCTTTTTGAATTATTTTCTGCACGTTTAAGCAGGGCTTCAGCTTATTATAAAGCCTATCATGAAAGGAAGAATAGACCACGTTGTACAGGATAGCTTTCAATTCGTAGAAAAAATTCGCGACCTAAATTTGAAAGAGAGGAAAATGGTGTCCCTCGATATAAAGTCACTCTTTACTAGCATTCCAGTAAATAAAACTATAAATATCCTATGTGAATATATACGATCATCAGGAGCAGAAACACTGATAGAAGTGGACGACATGAGAGAACTACTTCTATTATGCACATCCAACGTACAATTCGTATTCCAAGGAGTCTTCTACAGACAAATTGACGGCATAGGTATGGGTAGTCCTCTTGGACCAGTATTGGCAGACATATACATGCACCATTTAGAAACAACTGGTTTAAAACCATTTATCAATGGAGCTCATTTTTACGTGCGCTACGTTGACGATACTTTCATGGTCGTTGAAAAGGATGAAGATACAAATTCACTGCTACATCACATAAACAAGGTAGACCAGGCAATCAAGTTTACAATAGAAGAAGAAAAAGACGGATATTTATCCTTCCTAGATGTAGGAATAACGAGAGATGAATAAGATACTCTCTCAAGGTCAGTTCACAAGAAATCAAGCTGGACTGGACAATATGTCCATTATATGAGTAGTGTGCCAAGGGCGTACAAAAGAAACCTAATAATGAATTTGGGCACACGAATACGCAGGATTTGTTCACCGGACAACATTGAAGTAGAGCTAAATTTGCTTCGCGAAGCGTTGAGAAATAATGGCTATCCGGACTGGTTCATTGAATACAACTTGAGGCAACGCAACAAAATCGTGGCCAATTTGGAAGAAAATCAAACTCCCCAGATAGTAACGCTTAGTGTTCCCTTTGGAGGTGATCTTCCAGCGGAAATCTTCAAACGAAAAGTAATTCGAGCGACAAAAGCACAGTTTCCATCAATACAGGTGAGAGTGGTGTTCAACACAACAAAACTGATGCGCACGAATGAAAAAGATAGCCTCTCTGTGACGTCAACACCTTTGTCTGTATACAAATTTCAATGTACCTGCAACGCTCAGTACATCGGCAGATCAAAAAAGAGGCTCGAAACTAGAATAAATCAGCATCTCCCTCAAAAACTATTAAAGAGGGGTGCAGCTCCTGCACAAAAATCAGCAATTTGCGAACATGTACTACTCACAGGTCATGCTGTTAGTAGTAACAATTTTTCAGTTCTCTACAAGGCAAAAACAGAGAAAATGCTTCTGGCTTTTGAAGCTATTGCAATTAATAAGCTCAAGCCCTGCTTAAACGTGCAGAAAATAA
>JAQBSW010015059.1:0-10453 GCA_029291075.1 Eudiplozoon nipponicum | reverse complement strand
CTTACAGATCGTTTTTGGGGTCACAGACTTAGGCAGAATGTTAAACGATGGGTCTCAGAGTGTGCAATTTGTCAGAAAAACAAGATCACACGACACACTCGTTCTAAGTTGCAAAATTTTCCTTCTACTTCTCGCCTAGCCATCGTCCACATCGACATAGTTCATCTGACAAAGGTTCAAGGTTTCAGCTACCTTCTAACTATGATCGATAGATTTACACGGTGGCCTGCGGCATTACCTCTTGGCACCATTTCTGCAGACGAAGTAACTAACGGTTTTATCTCTGCATGGATATCCAATTACGGTGTTCCCAATGAGGTCATCACGGACAGAGGCACTTGCTTCTCATCTGATCGTTTCAAAACCACCTTGCGGTACATGGGATGCATCTTACGCCAGACGACTGCCTACCATCCCCAAGCTAATGGCATGGTAGAGAGAATGCATAGGGAACTCAAAGCAGCTTTAGCATCCTCGTCCATTAATGGCAACTGGGTCGATGCACTACCTTTAGTTCTGCTGGCCATGCGTTCACGTACTCGAGAATCCATTAAAACGTCTGCGTCACAACTCTTGTATGGCATGGATCTACGCCTGCCTAGTCAGCTCCCACGTCTACTACCGGCACAAGATGACCCACAAAACGAAGCTACCCGCCTTCGACTTCATTTCGGTAACATGTCCGAACAGCAGCCGAGACACACGCCTCGTCCAGTCTTCGTTCACCCACAGCTCCACAGCTGCAAGAGAGTACTCGTTCGCAACAATACTGCTGTTGCACCACTACAACCCAAGTATCGCGGTCCTTACCCGATTTTACTAAAACAGCCAAAATACTTCATCATTATGCAAGGCGCTACACCGACATCAGTAAGCATAGACAGGTTGAAAACCGTTTATCGAACCACCTGATCCTGAGAGCGTTCAACCTTCTACACACGTCTCAGGCTCCGTCTGCCCACAATCTCAACCTGCTTTGTATAACGCGTAATTAATTTTTTTTAAACATTAACATTTAACTATAAATTTTTTTTTTAACTTTACGTTAATTTTTAGTAATTGTCTCACGTGGCATAACCACCTGTTCTTAGCTAACAATTGTGTAGCATTTTTGAACAGTTCTTTGGTATTATGCCATCTCTGAGGCAATGTTCGTGTACATATTTTATGCAATTACCTTTGATTTTAATGTATATATTTTTACATTATAATGTATTTCTCACACATGACATTACACTGCCTATTTTGGTATGACCAGCTACTTAGAGCTAACGCTTTCGTGTAGCAACACTAAGTAGTGATCAGCTTCATATCATGGTACAGGCCACTTTCAATGCATATCTCAACTTTATCTATTTCACAAAGACCACTCTACAAATGTCATGACCACAACGTCGAGCACTCAAGCTCCTTTGGTCGTATACAAACACATTGACAACGATCCAACCTGCTTAGGTTTTAACTTAAACCTGGCAAATTCAGAGGCGATTTACCTCGAAATCTTCACGCTGCGGCTCCAAAAACTTACACTGCTCTATTTTGCCTCACGTGCTATGACCGTCCACTAGAGCTAACAATTTGTGTAGCAATTCCTAGTGGTTACCTGGCATCATATCATTGTTGAAGCAACCAACAAGCATATTTAAGCCCAGCACTTATGGTTCATCATATTTTTGCTTAACTTGGTTCGAACTCTGTCATGCATTTCTTATCTAGCCTCGCAGAGAGGAATATTTTTTTCTTTTTTTTCAGAGAGGAAAGTGTTGTAACGACACAAATCAATCGCCGACATATTGCGTAAATTAAATTCAAATTTATTTACGTTGCACCAATGAGAAAAAAGCAAATTGCCGTTTAACCACGTCTAACCACGTTTAACCAATAGTATGCAAGTACACATATTGCATGCTATTTAAGCACGGTAATTTACCATGCAAGTCAGTTGTGGCATTTGCCTTCTACCTGCTTCACGCGTGTGCGTTCTGTCGGCTGTCAATACGTGTGCGCTCTGTCGGCTGTCAATACCTACTCATCTTGTTGCGGGATACCGGAGAGACGAGCCAATTGAGTGCAGGACCTGCAGGACACCATCCACAACGCGATTATAGCTCAACTACGGGAGCGACAACTCAACCAGAGTCCACCCAAGGCTCTAGGACATCTTCAACTCTGAAGACTTCAAGCGAACGCATTACCAGGCCCTCTTAAGGGCCCCATATCAGTAACTAATCTCTATTTAGAGCACCTTAACCGAGTTTGTAACGTCGTACGGCATTTACTTGAAGCCGGGAGTAATAAAATTATAAAATCAAAGTTTGCGTGGATAGTGGTAGCAATTCTTTAAATCAGTTTTGCGAGCTCCTAGGAAAAAGTTATGACATTGTTTTAGACAAATCGTCAAAGACCATTGCAAATCTACCTTTAGCCAAACATACTGACGCATCATCATTAGAGTACGACAGTAGACTGATTAGTGAGGTCCAAACTGCAATACACATATATGGATTGCAAAATTAGATATGCGGCTTTTACGCCTAGTAGTCTCGCATAAAGTTTACTTGATTGGAAATGTCGACTGCACAATTTCAATACAATCACAAATATTAACTGATTGCAGCTTTCGTAAAACGTACATAGATAATACAAATACACAACCATTGAGTGCGTAATGAGCACTACAAATTCATTCAACTGTAAACACATCCCACAAGAAAAGAATGTGTGCTCACGCAACAGCCAATAAAACAAAGAGTGATTATAAGTCAAACCATTACACAGAAAGGAAAGGCTAACCAAGAAACATTATTTAGTATATGAAAGACAATTTTGTCAAGCATGCGGCATTATATCTCAATTGTTAGAGCAACAGTCTTTGAAACAGGCATCGCAAAGTTCGAGCCCTGTCCGTGGCTGATATTGGACGGAATTTTTAAGAGTTCCCAATAAAGACGACGTTCAACTAGATGAATTACCCCTGCTATGTTATAAAATGCTTAGTTTATACTGATAATTGTATGCATATACAGGTGCTTAAATCAAAATCGAAAACTTGTGTGTTCAGTACAAATTTTTCTCCCCCATTTCCAGAAAATTGATCACACATAGCACCAGATAGTATCGTCCTGTTTAGATCTGTCGAAATCTAAATGGTATTTCTAACTATGTTATATATACCTGTTTATAATAAAAGTTTACTTTCATAAAAAATTTATTCCTTAATTATAATTACAAATTTAGCTAGACGTTAACAAAAATGAAACGTAAATAATATTAAACACATGAAGTCTTAGCTCACATATCTCAACAAAAGTATAACAAAAAATATAAGTTAGAACTTGGTTGAAGGTTACGTGTAGAGCGTGGCAGTGGCAGATGTGTCTTAGGAATTATCGACGTAGACGCACTTGCGCCCCAGTTCCATTTCCAGTCGCGGCAAAATTTTGCAATTACTGCACGTGTTCCCAGCAGGGACGATACCGGTTTAGATTATGACGTGCTCTTGCTGCCGCATACAATGTTTAATTTAAACTGACAAAATGAATATTTTAAATATCTAACTTTCAAAATTCAATTCAATAATACCTCCATAGTCGACATGATGTGTGTTCTTTGATGACAAACATACGGTGACCAATAAGAACTTCAGGAATTAAAGTATGTTACTGGTATTTTGACTGAAAGAATTGAAAACGAACGATATAGATGGAAATTTAACGGGAAAATGCGTGAGTTGTGAGGCAGGTGTGTCTTTTTCACATGAGTTCCAGTCTCAGAAATAGTTGTCTCCATTTCGTCTACAGGTCGCGTCAAATTTTTACAAATACTGCTCGTATTTCCAAAGAAGTCGAAAACGGTCTAGTTGATGACATGCCTATAATCAGCGGCGAAATGACTATTTTATACTGACAACATATATAATAATAAATCCAGCCATTAATCTTTTAACTCAATAAATGACAAATCGAGGTTAGATCTTTAAGATCTCTATGAATTAAAGTATTTTTTTAATGGATTTTAACTCAAAGCGTTAATAAGAAAAGATATAAATTGAAATTTAAATGAAAACTACCTGAGGCGTTCAGCTGGCGTGTCTTTGTCACATGCATATTAGGCATTAAATGCTGCCTCGCATACATTGATAATATTGAAATTGCCATTTCCTAGTTTAAATTTGAGCATAAATCAATGGATAAGAGAATTATTATTTATGTAATGTGACAGTTGATGTTGGCCGATATAGGTTTTGCGTAAAGAATCAGCACGGATTTCGGCAACGACACGCCGGTAAAGGTCGCTCAATATATCATCCCTGAAATTTAAAGGAAATCTATTTTGGCGAGTGAAAGGACAATGCATTTCGATGCAAATCAACCATATAAATATTTATTTCCTTGATGCAAATGTCTTAAAATATGCAAACTTAATGTCTTGTTTAGATTTATTAGCACTTACTCCACAGGCGTGTAATATTCTTCCTGTTTCGGATACCTCTTGTAATCTTATTAAACTTGAAATAATTTTAGGGTGGGGTTAGATTTGGGTGCGTGCAAATCTCTTGTTGGCGTATTTTTGCGGGGTAGCTTTCTATTTCGTGGATTCTACATCCCTGGTGGCTATTATTGCTACCCGTACACCTAATCAGTCTCTGATAAATATTTAGTTCCTTGCTTGCTATGGTTTAATTCATGTCATTATTATAATCTATTATTCTCTGACACAATAGTCCACCGCGTGGTCCTCGCGGATCGCGCGCGGTTCTGTCTATTTTATAAAAAACCTATTAATTACAAATAAAATTGCAGTTCAAGAAATATCGATTAAAACTGCTTTAGACTAACAGAGATTGTTCCTAAAATCACAGGTAGAGAGAAATATTGTTTAAGGACAGAGTTAGAATATTTGGCCTTAAAGAGCACAGTGTTTGTAAAAATCAAACTTCGGTGGGTTGTAACACGGAGCCGCGTGTTACTTACAGTGAAAATTAGTACACAATGAAGGGGGCTAACCTTACAGGAAGTGTTATTGCTCTGCCATACCGTGTAATGACTATTTTGGCTCTGTCAACACTGATACTGGTTACTCTACCTCTCGCGTTCTTGGACGGATGGTTAGGTCGAAGTGTTCGAGAAAGTCACGTCCAATGATGTTTCTTGTCGTGTTGGCGATGATGAACGTATATTTGAAACATCTTTTTGAGTTGGAGAACGCGATTGTGTGTACTCGTACCCCAAACGTCGCTATGTTGGAGCCATTGGCGCAGGTCAGACTGCTGGTGTCGACTGGGTGGGTGGGTTCGAGATAATTGTGGCGTAGTGAGCTTACATCTGATCCAGTGTCTATGAGAATTCATTCGCCAGAGGTTGCGTCACGGATGAGAAAAGATGTTGGTAGTGGCAACTGACGATGAGACTGGTTGCTGGTATTTGGGCGTTTGAAGCATGACTTGACTGCAGCCGTCGCTGTAAAGACAACAGTTTGATTGCGCTCTACCGCGAAAGCAACGGGCTTCGAGCCACCAGACGTGAAGCAGCCAACAATCTTGGGGTGCTCAGCCTCTGCTGCCGCCGAGGAGGCTGACCCCACCCGTCTTCCGAACCTTCCATGGGCGGATCCTCCTGAGTTGTTAAGGTTGACTGCGCCCACTTAAACGTCGCGTCTGTGCGCGGGAATGTGCAGCCGTTTCCAAGGCAATAACGTGTGGAGTGGCCTTCATTCAAAGTGCTTGAATTTCTTAAAATCTATATGTTTATTAATTCCTTACTGGCTGTGTGTTCGACGAACCGGGGAACCATTTATGTTGGCGTATTTTTGCAGGGTAGCTTTGTATTTCGTCGATTTTACATCCCTGGTGGCTATTATTGCTACCCGTACACCTAATCAGTCTCTGATAAATATTTAGTTCCTTGCCTGCTATGGTTTAATTCATGTCATTATTATAATCTATTATTCTCTGACACATTAGTCCACCGCGTGATCCTCGCGGATCGCGCGCGGTTCTGTCTATTTTATAAAAACCCTATTAATTAAAAATAAAATTGCAGTTCAAGAAATATCGATTAAAACTGCTTGAGACTAACAGAGATTGTTCCTAAAATCACAGTTAAGAGAAATATTGTTTAAGGTCAGAGTTAGAATATTTGACCTTAAAGAGCACAGTGTTTCTAAAAAACGAACTTCGTTGGGTTGTAACAAATAGCCGCGTGTTACAGTCTGGTGCTCTGGCAAAATATTTATTTATTTATTTATTTTATTTATAATGTAAATAGGAAATGTTACATGAAATTCCTCCAAAGTTTTTTTGTATTCTGCACGATCTCTTCTGATCCATATCCCTACAAATTTTCTCATTTAAGAAACTGTATAAAATCTACATACTGTGTCGGGGCTTAATGGCGGTGAAACTATTAATCCTTGTCTGCGATCGAAAGTAATTTATTTAATTAAGTCGCATTATCTATTCAAAAACTAAAAAATAGAAAAACTGCAATTTCACATATATTGATATGCAACATTTCTATCATTGTAGCATTGCTCTCTGCCAAATATTTTGATAAAGTTTTCAAATTAATAAATAAACATACAAAATGTTATACTACTTATAGTAGCATCATGCGGGTAGTTTAATTGAATAAAGTCCTCTATTTTGTGCTGTTTTTGATGATATGATGGGCGTATTACCGTAGCTGGACGTAGATGGTGAAATTCTAGACAGAAAGAATGGATTGATTCAACGTTATTTATATCTAAATTAACGTCAAGTTTTCGATCTCGATATAAACACCATTCTCAATATATATATATATATATATATATATATATATATATATATATATATATATATATACATAGTTCACACTAATCTAAACACTGTGTATATTAGAATATGAAATTCATTTAATAGACCAGTTGCAACCATTTTAGAACTCTTCAAATACTTTCCTGTATTTTCCACGATTAGGGCTCGAACAAAGGCATGTCCACTTCTAATTCTACAAGTCCAATCACTGAGACACACTTTCGCATGCTACACAAACAAACAAGATTTAATTTACATTCTTGCATTTACATTTAACTTTAAGATTATTATTAATAATTATTATCTTCTATCTTCTGGCAGGATGCATTACAATTATTTGTATACATTAATATTCGTCAAGAATAGATCACTTGCCAATTTGACAAAACGTCTACTTCTCAACGTGTAATTTTATTTTGTGGAGTCGATGAGTCATGCACAGGCATACAAAAGACAAATGTAGCTAATTTTTCACTGCCATATAAACCATTATTTTCGGCTGCGGTAGGAATCTTTGGCCACTGACATCTGGTCAGACACTGCTCATCGGCCTTAGTTAGCAGACTACCTACGAGAAGTAAAACTCCGAATACAAACGTTTGGCCTAGCAATTGACGACCTCGTGCTTTATACAGCAAAACAATTATTGCAGTGCCCGATTCTACTTATAAAATTGTTAAAATAGTACATAAAACGCAAATCTCAAACAGAGAAAGAGACTTCTTTGCCTTACCTGAAAATGCGTCAGACAATTAACAACCAGTAATAAAATAATTTAAATGTTAGAGTGTCAAAATTAACGCAATACATTCACATATGTCTACCGCAGTCTTTCTTTCTCCGAAAATCTATATCAACAAGCAATAGAGAAATCACTTATTAAAAGTACACAAACACACAAACACACAAACAAAGACACACTCGCACAATTTTGACATATTACAAAGTTGAAATATTAAAATCAAGCTACCATTTTTACCGCTTATATCATGGGTGGTCAAAATAAAGTACAAATTTGCATTAACACATTAGCTATCCAATATGTAACGAAATCAAATCTTTATTTGATCACTTACAGGTGAAAAAATGATACACATACAAAAGTTAAGCAGTAGGTAATTAAATGGTGGGTGTTTAAATGCAACTTAAATTTTGCATGAATTTAATCGAACAGTCTGTCTCAAAGTCAGCTAAGTATGTGAACTATTATACGCCGATTTATCCAGACGGTTAATCTGTCTAGATTTACTACTGCTCCTTATTCGTTAATATTGTCTTTCTCTCACAAATAATACATTCAAACGTAGCGAAATTCTGAAATATGCAAATGCCACAATGAATAATCACATTGATTCTACATGCCTCAAATTTTGGTAGTCTTCAATGCTAACAGAGTCAATTGTACATAACAATGGACTAATTCCTAGCAATAATTCTAAAAAAAACATCTTATTATAATCATAACAACTTACTTAATCTAACAAATTGAACACAGATTTTACTCCGAACTAAATGAAGGAGTAGTCTTATACTTAGAAAAGCCAAAAACAAACGGCTTTTACTATTAAAAACTTGTCCGACCCATCAAGCAATGTTTGGTTCCAGCAAAAAACCCATTAAATTCTGAAGTCTGATAAAACTGAAAAAGCGCAAACTTCCATCGACAGACACGCATCATCAAGTTAATTATACAACGACAACTTAAAACAAGCAAATTTGTATCCTCCAGTGATTAAACTCGCGGCTTCGTTCGATTTAATATATAAACGTTAGATAGTGTTTGTGAAAGATAAATAAAATATATGCAATTGTGTGTTAGGTGTTGTGTACCTAGTGATATATTAGATCAAATATGACCAAAATGATAAACAAATCAGCATTTGCGGAACCTATAATCTTTACTTTTGATATTTATCAAATTTAAATTCGCTTACCTTTTGATAATGAAAATGCACTGATCAAATCACATGCCCTAAGTGTTCATAACACATTTAATAGAAAATACAATTTATTTAATTTTAAATATATTTAAAATAGACCTCCGATAAAATTAAGCCACTTAGCGTTGGCTAAATTTAAATAAGTTGACCTGTCGCCTGCAAAGTTCGCCTAGTTTGAATTGAATGTTTCTTGAAATTTACTTCTCAACTTTTGGTGTTGTATACATGTGTCAATAAAATTGTTGTAAACGAAATGATACTAAGAAATCCATACATTTAGTCGGGTTATGTCACATTTTCCATAATCGTATTTCGAATCTTCATGGACAGAACTTTCTAGAATTCAAGGATTGATGACAAAATATTCGTTAATTGTCGTCCACATTGGAGGGAATATTAAATAAACCACATTGCAGTATACGCTGAAAGCCCACAGAATCCATTGATCCTTAATTAATGAGCATGTTTTAGACCAGAATAAACAAGAAAATCATTCTTTCAATAAAAATTTCCCGTATGCCTTCACAGAAGACAAATTGCCACTTTTCATAAACAATTTACAGCCTGACTATCAGCTTAGACACATTTTGAGACTATAGGAAATATCGGGATTAAAAGGCCTGTAACAGTAATTTTAAACCCGGAAAAAGAACAGACCCTTAATCATCACCTTGAATTCTTAAGAAATAAGCTTTACTTTGAAGAGGCTAATATACAAAGTGACAAAACCATCTCAAGTGGAGTCAGCCCATTATCCAGTAGACGTCAATCGCTATCACAAACAATTTCAATACTCCCTACTTCATAGAACCAATTTCTACTCACATTGGAAACAAGACGAAGCACTTTTGCCAACTACAAACTTGCATATCATACTTACTAGTCCGTAGAAAACCACAAACAAATAGAAATTAGTTAAGCTAAATTTATTTGCGAGAAACGTGATAAAAAATCTTTAAATCAAGGTTGCAAATTTTATGTAAACACCTGTCCCTTTATGTACACACGTTTCTCAGTATTATCTAAGCATTATATAGTGAAGAAAAGGTAATCCATGCAGTAGACCGGTGTCGTCCTTATTGGAAACTCGTCACGTATTGGTTAGAGTTTGCCGTGGACTGGGCTCGAACCTGAGCATGTCTGCTTCGGAATCTGGTGGTCTAACCACTGAGCCACACTGCTGCACACTACACAAAAATTTTAGTCATATAATAACTAATCTAACTCGGTTAGTTTCTTCATTTTAGATGGTATATATTTAGAGCCAAATTTCCAACTAACCGTCCACAACCTGTCATTACTGAAAAGACACCACACTACATGGGAAAGTGGTATTGAAATGAACATTTTTATAATTAAACGGACATTGGTTGTGCGGGTGGTGATATCATTTATTATAATCAAGGTTGCGAACATGCATTTGTCAGAATAGGCTAAGAATTGTATAGTGTAGAAAAAGAAATTCATCCAGTAGATTGGATTCGTTTTCATTGAGAATACATCACGTATCGTTCAGAATTTTCCGCGGCCAGGGCTCGGACCTGGGCATATCTGCTTTAGAATCTGTTGCTCTAAGCATTGAGCCACCGTGCCGCACGCTAAATCGAATTTCTATTCATATACTAATTAATTTTTCTTGGTTAGTCTTTTCATTACGTGGAGCCCATTTGAGATCTAAATACCTCTAATCTTTCACTAAAGAACAGACATCACGTTA
>JAQBSW010015058.1:0-10453 GCA_029291075.1 Eudiplozoon nipponicum | reverse complement strand
TTTCAATTTTTGGAAGGAGTGACGCTGTTCTGTGTTGAAATAATAATACATTGTCATCAAAGGCCATCGGGGCCTCTGTTCGTTTTTTCCTTTTGTACTGGACAATATCAAGCAACAGTGGAAGCTGTTTGTGGGTAAGCGTTTCGTTATATATTTATACATTTATATATACATTTTCATATTGCTTATAAATTTATGCTTTTAAGATCCCGTAAGATTGTTAAAATGTCAGGTCCAATTTTAGATATTGATGTTCCTGTTTGGGATGGAGATAGTGAGTTATTTTTTATGCGCGTAGACTCCGCTTTCTCCCCGTTTCCTGATTATGACAGTCATCAAAAACTGTCAAAGGTTTTTGCTAAACTACCTTCTGAATTGCAGCGACGGATTTATCCTAAGCTTGAGGCCATTAGGAAGCTACCTAATCCCATTTTGGGCCTACAAAACGAGGTAGAATCCTTGCTTGGACCCACGGAAACTGAGCAGATAATAAACAAATATGCGCAGTTAGATATGCCAAATCTTGGCCCCATAGAAATACTGAGGGAATTACGGAAACGTTGGTATAAAACCAACATTTCTGACCATGAGGCTAAGGTTGTTTTTATTAACAATCTTCCCCAAACATTAAAACTCTTTGCCAGACAGCTCCCCAACACTCTCTCTATAGATGACTTATCTGAGAGATGTGAGTTAGAATATAGGGTTTTGGAACCCAAAGTGAATCCATCATCCTTTTCTTCACCCCCGCAAGATGATAGAATCTCCTCCTTAGAGAGAACAGTGGCGAACATGGCCAAAGTTCTAGAAGGATTGGCCATTACCAAATCGGAGATAAATCATGTGAATGCTCGACCAAAATTCGTTTCCAAGTCAAATTATAATGGTAGGCGGCGATCGAGATCTCCGCAATCATTTAATAAATATGCTCCAAAGAACTGGTGTTATAACCACCAGAAGTTTTTTATGCTTGCCAAGTTTGTCTTTGTCGTTCCGAAGAATTTCCGAATGAGTGTCAATTTCCACAGCTGACGGAGAGGACAACAGACCGCAGGCACAAGGGTGCATCAGTATCGGGAAACGTCTGGCGCAGGAAGTAGAAGACCGTACTTTCTGCACATCAACGGCATCAACGGCGCTACAGGGAAGAAGCCAACTACAATCCGACATCCCTGTCGACTCTTTTCGTCCACGCCGAATTTTTCACATAGAAAACCAAACAGACAATGCCGGTCGCTATCACCAGCCTACTTGTTTGCATGACCCGGCCAAACAGCCAAACGAACTTCTGCACCTTCTTGATTTCAAAACTGGCGAAGAGTACATCGTAGACACAGGTGCGGCAGTCTCAGTTCTCAAAGGTGATTCAATGGCCGAGATGTCGCTAGGCGTTCTTCTCGCAACAGCTACAGGCGAGCCCATACCAACTTATGGCTGCCAATACCGCACACTCAACATAGGTCTACGACGTGAATTTTCCCACAACTTCATCATTGCCAAGGTCTCACATAATATAATAGGCCTTGATTTCCTTCTAAAATTTCGGCTCATTGTTGATCTTGCCAATCAAAAGATCATCGACCCCTCCACCGGACTTGAACAAAGCTTTTGGACACTTGCCTCCGAGCGTTTGGAGTTACAGGTCATTCAACCAACCCCAGTGCATCATTCAGCAGAGATATCAGCAGCTCTTCGAAAATACAAATCGCTTTTCGATCTTAACAAATCCGATCTGCGAGTCTCCAACACGATGCATCACATCGTCACAGAAGGACAACCTATTGCACTCAAGAAGCGACCACTGGCTCCTGCTAAGCTGAAAGCTGCACAAGAAGAATTCTCAAGGCTTTTGGAAGAGGGAATCATCAGACCATCGAAAAGTTCATGGGCGTCACCATTGCACTTAGTCTCAAAATCAAACGGATCGTACAGAGCCTGTGGAGACTACCGTAAGCTAAATTCAGTGACAAAATCTGATGCATATCCTATTCCAAATATCAACACATTACTTGAAAAACTCAACGGCAGCAATTTCTTCTCAGTAATTGACCTTAGACAAGCCTACCATCACATCCCGGTAGCACCAGAGGATATCGAGAAAACTGCTGTCATCACTCCATTTGGCCTTTTCGAATACCTTTACATGCCTTTTGGACTTAAGTGTGCTACACAGACATTTCAAAGATTCATAGACAACATACTTCGCGACGACTCTGCTTATTGTATGTCATACCTAGATGACATTATGGTATTCAGTCCAGATCTAGAATCTCATGCGAAACATCTACGAAATGTCCTCTCGCGCTTATCCAACCACGGACTCAAGATCAACTGTGACAAGACGCAGATTGCAACTTCATCCGTCGACTTCTTAGGGCATCGTATCACGGCCCAAGGTATTCAACCGTTGCCGTCAAAGACGAATTCAATCAAGAATATCAAGTCACCAAGGACTTTGAGCGATTTGCAGAAAATCCTGGGAGTACTAAACTATTATCGCAAGTTCCTTCCAGGCCTTTCAAAACAACTTTATCCTTTGTGCAGGCACCTGCGGAACCGAAAAGGACTTAGCAAGAATTCCATCATTGCTTGGTCATCCGAAGACGAGGAATTACTTCGACTTGCCATCAACTCGTTAGCAAATGCCACAATGCTAACGCATCCAGATTTTATCAATTCTATCAATTGCACAAAGACCACTCTACAAATGTCATGACCACAACGTCGAGCACTCTAGCTCCTTTGGTCGTATACAAACACATTGACAACGATCCAACCTGCTTAGGTTTTATCTTAAACCTGGCAAATTCAGAGGCGATTTACCTCGAAATCTTCACGCTGCGGCTCCAAAAACTTACACTGCTCTATTTTGCCTCACGTGCTATGACCGTCCACTAGAGCTAACAATTTGTGTAGCAATTCCTAGTGGTTACCTGGCATCATATCATTGTTGAAGCAACCAACAAGCATATTTAAGCCCAGCACTTATGGTTCATCATATTTTTGCTTAACTTGGTTCGAACTCTGTCATGCATTTCTTATCTAGCCTCGCAGAGAGGAATATTTTTTTCCTTTTTTTTCAGAGAGGAAAGTGTTGTAACGACACAAATCAATCGCCGACATATTGCGTAAATTAAATTCAAATTTATTTACGTTGCACCAATGAGAAAAAAGCAAATTGCCGTTTAACCACGTCTAACCACGTTTAACCAATAGTATGCAAGTACACATATTGCATGCTATTTAAGCACGGTAATTTACCATGCAAGTCAGTTGTGGCATTTGCCTTCTACCTGCTTCACGCGTGTGCGTTCTGTCGGTTGTCAATACGTGTGCGCTCTGTCGGCTGTCAATACCTCACTCATCTTGTTGCGGGATACCGGAGAGACGAGCCAATTGAGTGCAGGACCTGCAGGACACCATCCACAACGCGATCACAGCTCAACCACGGGAGCAACAAATCAACCAGAGTCCACCCAAGGCTCTAGGACATCTTCAACTCTGAAGACTTCAAGCGAACGCATTACCCGGCCCTCTTAAGGGCCCCCATATCAGTAACTAATCTCTATTCAGAGCACCTTAACCGAGTTTGTAACGTCGTACGGCATTTACTTGAAGCCGGGGCGTTTACAATAATTAAATTTTATTCTTTTCTAAATGCTACGTCTGTGAATAGAATTTGTTTCTTTTCAAGGCCACTCTGCATTACGGCAACCGGTTTGGTGCAACAAAGTGTAACAACACTCTAGTGGTATAATTTTAGTATTTATGTTTTTATATCTTTTACAAATGTAACGACACAAATCAATCGCCGACATATTGCGTAAATTAAATTCAAATTTATTTACGTTGCACCAATGAGAAAAAAGCAAATTGCCGTTTAACCACGTTTAACCACGTTTAACCAATAGTATGCAAGTACACATATTGCATGCTATTTAAGCACGGTAATTTACCATGCAAGTCAGTTGTGGCATTTGCCTTCTACCTGCTTCACGCGTGTGCGTTCTGTCGGTTGTCAATACGTGTGCGCTCTGTCGGCTGTCAGTACCCACTCATCTTGTTGCGGGATACCGGAGAGACGAGCCAATTGAGTGCAGGACCTGCAGGACACCATCCACAACACGATCACAGCTCAACCACGGGAGCAACAAATCAACCAGAGTCCACCCAAGGCTCTAGGACATCTTCAACGCTGAAGACTTAAAGCGAACGCATTACCCGGCCCTCTTAAGGGCCCCCATATCAGTAACTAATCTCTATTCAGAGCACCTTAACCGAGTTTGTAACGTCGTACGGCATTTACTTGAAGCCGGGGCGTTTACAAAATTGGCGACCGCGCCAGGATATTGATTATTTATCTGATTTTTTTTGGGTATAAATAAATTGACTTTCTTCTTCATTTGTTTGGGATGAATCGACTAACATTTGCGTTTTCTTTACCCTGATCCTGTTTTTCTGTTGGGTATATATTCGTGAATTTGTGGTGTTCGTCTTCCCTAAAGGAAGATTTCAAATTTTGGAAGCAGTGTGTTATTCTTGCTGTTGAAAATAATAATTCATTGGCACTTAAGAGCCAACGGGCCCTTGTTCGTCTTCCCTACGGGACAATTTCAATTTTTGGAAGGAGTGACGCTGTTCTGTGTTGAAATAATAATACATTGTCATCAAAGGCCATCGGGGCCTCTGTTCGTTTTTTCCTTTTGTACTGGACAATATCAAGCAACAGTGGAAGCTGTTTGTGGGTAAGCGTTTCGTTATATATTTATACATTTATATATACATTTTCATATTGCTTATAAATTTATGCTTTTAAGATCCCGTAAGATTGTTAAAATGTCAGGTCCAATTTTAGATATTGATGTTCCTGTTTGGGATGGAGATAGTGAGTTATTTTTTATGCGCGTAGACTCCGCTTTCTCCCCGTTTCCTGATTATGACAGTCATCAAAAACTGTCAAAGGTTTTTGCTAAACTACCTTCTGAATTGCAGCGACGGATTTATCCTAAGCTTGAGGCCATTAGGAAGCTACCTAATCCCATTTTGGGCCTACAAAACGAGGTAGAATCCTTGCTTGGACCCACGGAAACTGAGCAGATAATAAACAAATATGCGCAGTTAGATATGCCAAATCTTGGCCCCATAGAAATACTGAGGGAATTACGGAAACGTTGGTATAAAACCAACATTTCTGACCATGAGGCTAAGGTTGTTTTTATTAACAATCTTCCCCAAACATTAAAACTCTTTGCCAGACAGCTCCCCAACACTCTCTCTATAGATGACTTATCTGAGAGATGTGAGTTAGAATATAGGGTTTTGGAACCCAAAGTGAATCCATCATCCTTTTCTTCACCCCCGCAAGATGATAGAATCTCCTCCTTAGAGAGAACAGTGGCGAACATGGCCAAAGTTCTAGAAGGATTGGCCATTACCAAATCGGAGATAAATCATGTGAATGCTCGACCAAAATTCGTTTCCAAGTCAAATTATAATGGTAGGCGGCGATCGAGATCTCCGCAATCATTTAATAAATATGCTCCAAAGAACTGGTGTTATAACCACCAGAAGTTTTTTATGCTTGCCAAGTTTGTCTTTGTCGTTCCGAAGAATTTCCGAATGAGTGTCAATTTCCACAGCTGACGGAGAGGACAACAGACCGCAGGCACAAGGGTGCATCAGTATCGGGAAACGTCTGGCGCAGGAAGTAGAAGACCGTACTTTCTGCACATCAACGGCATCAACGGCGCTACAGGGAAGAAGCCAACTACAATCCGACATCCCTGTCGACTCTTTTCGTCCACGCCGAATTTTTCACATAGAGAACCAAACAGACAATGCCGGTCGCTATCACCAGCCTACTTGTTTGCATGACCCGGCCAAACAGCCAAACGAACTTCTGCACCTTCTTGATTTCAAAACTGGCGAAGAGTACATCGTAGACACAGGTGCGGCAGTCTCAGTTCTCAAAGGTGATTCAATGGCCGAGATGTCGCTAGGCGTTCTTCTCGCAACAGCTACAGGCGAGCCCATACCAACTTATGGCTGCCAATACCGCACACTCAACATAGGTCTACGACGTGAATTTTCCCACAACTTCATCATTGCCAAGGTCTCACATAATATAATAGGCCTTGATTTCCTTCTAAAATTTCGGCTCATTGTTGATCTTGCCAATCAAAAGATCATCGACCCCTCCACCGGACTTGAACAAAGCTTTTGGACACTTGCCTCCGAGCGTTTGGAGTTACAGGTCATTCAACCAACCCCAGTGCATCATTCAGCAGAGATATCAGCAGCTCTTCGAAAATACAAATCGCTTTTCGATCTTAACAAATCCGATCTGCGAGTCTCCAACACGATGCATCACATCGTCACAGAAGGACAACCTATTGCACTCAAGAAGCGACCACTGGCTCCTGCTAAGCTGAAAGCTGCACAAGAAGAATTCTCAAGGCTTTTGGAAGAGGGAATCATCAGACCATCGAAAAGTTCATGGGCGTCACCACTGCACTTAGTCTCAAAATCAAACGGATCGTACAGAGCCTGTGGAGACTACCGTAAGCTAAATTCAGTGACAAAATCTGATGCATATCCTATTCCAAATATCAACACATTACTTGAAAAACTCAACGGCAGCAATTT
Source organism: Eudiplozoon nipponicum (assembly GCA_029291075.1). Taxonomy (NCBI): domain Eukaryota; kingdom Metazoa; phylum Platyhelminthes; class Monogenea; order Mazocraeidea; family Diplozoidae; genus Eudiplozoon; species Eudiplozoon nipponicum. Next base: position 3,808 of record JAQBSW010015058.1, on the reverse strand, counting down.
CTTCTCAGTAATTGACCTTAGACAAGCCTACCATCACATCCCGGTAGCACCAGAGGATATCGAGAAAACTGCTGTCATCACTCCATTTGGCCTTTTCGAATACCTTTACATGCCTTTTGGACTTAAGTGTGCTACACAGACATTTCAAAGATTCATAGACAACATACTTCGCGACGACTCTGCTTATTGTATGTCATACCTAGATGACATTATGGTATTCAGTCCAGATCTAGAATCTCATGCGAAACATCTACGAAATGTCCTCTCGCGCTTATCCAACCACGGACTCAAGATCAACTGTGACAAGACGCAGATTGCAACTTCATCCGTCGACTTCTTAGGGCATCGTATCACGGCCCAAGGTATTCAACCGTTGCCGTCAAAGACGAATTCAATCAAGAATATCAAGTCACCAAGGACTTTGAGCGATTTGCAGAAAATCCTGGGAGTACTAAACTATTATCGCAAGTTCCTTCCAGGCCTTTCAAAACAACTTTATCCTTTGTGCAGGCACCTGCGGAACCGAAAAGGACTTAGCAAGAATTCCATCATTGCTTGGTCATCCGAAGACGAGGAATTACTTCGACTTGCCATCAACTCGTTAGCAAATGCCACAATGCTAACGCATCCAGATTTTGAAAAGCCATTTCTACTCACGACAGATGCTTCTGAATTCGCTATTGGAGCCACTTTGGAACAAGAGATCGACGGAGTTCGGAAGCCTATCAGTTTCTACTCGCGTACTCTCCAACCAGTAGAAACGAGGTACGACACTTTCGGCCGAGAACTTCTCGCCATCCACGACGCAGTGCGCCATTTTATCAGCATCATTGGCAGTAGCAGATTTGTTGTTTTCACAGATCATGCACCACTAGTTAGCGCACTTCGAAACGCAACTTCATCTATCGCCAAGTACCCTGCCAGAGTGGAAAGACAGCTTTCTCGTCTAAGCGAATGGCAATTTGACGTCTTTCACGTCAAGGGCAAACAGAACTTCATTGCAGATGCCCTGTCTAGGCCAGACGTCTCTCTACAACCACCTTCACCGTCACCATTCACTGTCAACTCCGTGGCACTCAGTGAACCTGCACTAACGCCAACTCTCCTGCGAACTGAACAACGCGGTGACATTCACATTCAAAGATCAATAGCCCGTCACCCAACCAAGTTCATATGCCGTCTGTGGGAAGGCTTACCAATTGTTTACTTCACGGGTACGCAGCCCAACAAGCCAGTTCTGCCGACCAGCCTTCAGAGGAAGGTTTTCGATTCAATTCACTCAATTTCTCACCCAGGAAGCCAAGCGACTGTCCGACTTCTTACAGATCGTTTCTGGGGTCACAGACTTAGGCAGAATGTTAAACGATGGGTCTCAGAGTGTGCAATTTGTCAGAAAAACAAGATCACACGACACACTCGTTCTAAGTTGCAAAATTTTCGGTCTACTTCTCGCCTAGCCATCGTCCACATCGACATAGTTCATCTGACAAAGGTTCAAGGTTTCAGCTACCTTCTAACTATGATCGATAGATTTACACGGTGGCCTGCGGCATTACCTCTTGGCACCATTTCTGCAGACGAAGTAACTAACGGTTTTATCTCTGCATGGATATCCAATTACGGTGTTCCCAATGAGGTCATCACGGACAGAGGCACTTGCTTCTCATCTGATCGTTTCAAAACCACCTTGCGGTACATGGGATGCATCTTACGCCAGACGACTGCCTACCATCCCCAAGCTAATGGCATGGTAGAGAGAATGCATAGGGAACTCAAAGCAGCTTTAGCATCCTCGTCCATTAATGGCAACTGGGTCGATGCACTACCTTTAGTTCTGCTGGCCATGCGTTCCCGTACTCGAGAATCCATTAAAACGTCTGCGTCACAACTCTTGTATGGCATGGATCTACGCCTGCCTAGTCAGCTCCCACGTCTACTACCGGCACAAGATGACCCACAAAACGAAGCTACCCGCCTTCGACTTCATTTCGGTAACATGTCCGAACAGCAGCCGAGACACACGCCTCGTCCAGTCTTCGTTCACCCACAGCTCCACAGCTGCAAGAGAGTACTCGTTCGCAACAATACTGCTGTTGCACCACTACAACCCAAGTATCGCGGTCCTTACCCGATTTTACTAAGACAGCCAAAATACTTCATCATTATGCAAGGCGCTACACCGACATCAGTAAGCATAGACAGGTTAAAACCGTTTATCGAACCACCTGATCCTGAGAGCGTTCAACCTTCTACACACGTCTCAGGCTCCGTCTGCCCACAATCTCAACCTGCTTTGTATAACGCGTAATTAATTTTTTTTAAACATTAACATTTAACTATAAAATTTTTTTTAAAACTTTACGTTAATTTTTAGTAATTGTCTCACGTGGCATAACCAGCTGTTCTTAGCTAACAATTGTGTAGCATTTTTGAACAGTTCTTTGGTATTATGCCATCTCTGAGGCAATGTTCGTGTACATATTTTTATGCAGTTACCTTTGATTTTAATGTATATATTTTTACATTATAATGTATTTCTCACACATGACATAACACTGCCTATTTTGGTATGACCAGCTACTTAGAGCTAACGCTTTTGTGTAGCAACACTAAGTAGTGATCAGCTTCATATCATGGTACAGGCCACTTTCAATGCATATCTCAACTTTATCTATTTCACAAAGACCACTCTACAAATGTCATGACTACAACGTCGAGCACTCTAGCTCCTTTGGTCGTATACAAACACATTGACAACGATCCAACCTGCTTAGGTTTTTAACTTAAACCTGGCAAATTCAGAGGCGATTTACCTCGAAATCTTCACGCTGCGGCTCCAAAAACTTACACTGCTCTATTTTGCCTCACGTGCTATGACCGTCCACTAGAGCTAACAATTTGTGTAGCAATTCCTAGTGGTTACCTGGCATCATATCATTGTTGAAGCAACCAACAAGCATATTTAAGCCCAGCACTTATGGTTCATCATATTTTTGCTTAACTTGGTTCGAACTCTGTCATGCATTTCTTATCTAGCCTCGCAGAGAGGAATTTTTTTTCTTTTTTTTCAGAGAGGAAAGTGTTGTAACGACACAAATCAATCGCCGACATATTGCGTAAATTAAATTCAAATTTATTTACGTTGCACCAATGAGAAAAAAGCAAATTGCCGTTTAACCACGTTTAACCACGTTTAACCAATAGTATGCAAGTACACATATTGCATGCTATTTAAGCACGGTAATTTACCATGCAAGTCAGTTGTGGCATTTGCCTTCTACCTGCTTCACGCGTGTGCGTTCTGTCGGTTGTCAATACGTGTGCGCTCTGTCGGCTGTCAGTACCTACTCATCTTGTTGCGGGATACCGGAGAGACGAGCCAATTGAGTGCAGGACCTGCAGGACACCATCCACAACGCGATCACAGCTCAACCACGGGAGCAACAAATCAACCAGAGTCCACCCAAGGCTCTAGGACATCTTCAACGCTGAAGACTTCAAGAGAACGCATTACCCGGCCCTCTTAAGGGCCCCCATATCAGTAACTAATCTCTATTCAGAGCACCTTAACCGAGTTTGTAACGTCGTACGGCATTTACTTGAAGCCGGGGCGTTCACACTGGTAAATGCCGTACGACGTTACAAACTCGGTTAAGGTGCTCTGAATAGAGATTAGTTGCTGATATGGGGGCCCTTAAGAGGGCCAGGTAATACGTTCGCTTGAAGTCTTCCGAAGTGAAGATGTCCTAGAGCCTTGGGTGGACTCTGGTTGAGTTTTGGCTCCCGTGGTTGAGCTGTGATCGCGTTG